>JAATLQ010038113.1:14760-78274 GCA_013421005.1 Heliconius erato x Heliconius himera | reverse complement strand
ATATATATATATATATATATATATATATATATATATATATATATATATATATATATATATATATATATATATATATATATATATATATATATATATATATATATATATATATAGAAAATAATATTTAGCTTGTTCTGTTACATGAAAAATATAACATTTGAAATAACAACTATAGAATTTAGACATGTGTCAACAGCTCTACAAAGAATTGTGACCACGAATCATTCCAGGTTTTTTTTAAATGTTGTATGACACCACGTTCAGCGGCGTCTGACCGTAAAAGCAACGGTTGCCAGTTCAAGTCCTACTTACGGTAATCAATTTTTTTTTGGGTATATATTCGCTTTGATAATAACATAATACGTGGCGTTAAGATCCACCACTCGACAAGTAATGTCTCAAAAAAATCTCGTTTTGTAGGGAAGAGAATGTTTTAACTATCAGGCTGTATGCAAAAGTGTGAATCTATAAAAACGATTAACAATGGTAACAACCAAAGAAACTAATTGAAGCTTTCTTTTCTTTATAACGTTTAATCGATGAGTAATTGTGATTTAAATTAGTTGTACTGAAGACTAACTAAAAAAAGAAAACCGTAACGAAATAAAATACAGTTTTTAATACTATTTAAAACGTTTTCTTTTTTAATTAATAATGAGTGAAGTAAGAAGCAAATTGACACTGGGTCAACTGTAGATGTTGCGTAATGTCATTGTTCAGTTTAAATAGCTCATTTTTTAATATAATTTGTAAGCAAATTTTACAAAATTTTCAATTACAGCCAAATGTTGCGAAACACGACTTTGTAAGAAAATTCTGATTTGACTTTAAAGACTTAATTAAGTTCATCCATTTTGTTCTTAAGTAACAACAATCTTTGACTAAACAACATTTAATTAATAAAAATTTATATTTAATTAATAAAAGAAATATATCTTCAAGCTGTACGTTGCATATAGGGTAAGTAGAGAGAACCTAGTGTTAAGGTTTCTGTTTCCAAAACATCGTATGTTGAGTGTCGGACCTCAACGCTTTGTCTTGTCACCAAGAAATTAAAATAATATATGGCCCCGAGTTTAAATGAACCCATAACCGTCGGGCTTACATTCAAATCTTCTTGATTTCTAATTATTTCAAAATAAAGTTAATTGAAATCATTTTTAAAATAAATAATGGAGAAATTTATTGAAAATTTGACATTTACTTCAACTCACTTTTTATTTTTTTACTATTCCAAATACCATACAACTACTTACATGATAGTTTTCTCTAATTAAGATCGCATATTTAATGCAACAATTACGTATCTGCATTTTTTTTTAATTGCATAAGATACAAACATATATGGCATATAATGTGTAGTCATTTCACATACATTTACATATTAAATTAGTTTTTTTTATCAGCGAGCAATTACGTCATTGTTACACCAAATGAGTGATATAGAGAGAGTGAGAGTGACTGATTTCTCCGCTTTAAGTCACATCTGCTTAGTAAATATTATTACGAACAGGATGTATAAGAAGGGTCACACGGTCGACCGGGCTCGTCCGATGGGAGTGCAAATCGCCTCACCAATGCTTAAGACCCGTTAAAGCCTTTATGTATGTATGTACATGTTTGTAGCTCGATACAGTTATGTATTAAGCAAAATAGCTGCTATCATTCTATGTTAAAGTGAAAACTGCAAAAAAAAGTATTCAAAAGAAGTATTTTCATTATACATTTTTGATTATATGGAGTTACTAAATCAGTAAGTGGCCTGAGGCCAGTATTAGTGCAGGAGCACAAGCGTGTGACTTTAACCGCGACAGGTTGTGGGCTCGATTCTCACTCGAAAAATATTTAATGTTTTCAATTCTTCGCCCAGGTAACGAGGCAAAGCCCGGTGTTGCGTTTCGCCATTCAACATTTAGTACCTATAGAATTTGGCGGAAAGTGGAAACAGAAGCGTCTTTATGTACCATAGTCTTATTTAAAATAAAAAATATATTGTAATTAGATTTTTTAAAATTAAGCTTAAGATTTGTTAATTTAAAGGTGTGAAAAGTTTTGTTAATTTAAACTTACCCTAAAAAAATTGGTGAGTAGATTACGTGCGAATGAAAACAAAAAAAAAACAAATTCTAAAATGAAAATGTATTTAAATTAATTCTTATTTAAGTTTTTATGATATGAAAAAAAAAAACAATTAAAAAAATATTTTAAAACATTGTTCAGCGTCTACTAAATATATCTTAATCGATTCATACGAAACTCGAAACTATAATTTATATTTTAGGAACTGTGCTTTTAGCATATATATACACATAAATATATGCAATTACACCCAGATATGCAATTATGAAGTGATACGTAGCAGATGGAAATTGAATTTTAAAGCCGGGAGTATCTGTCGGGCGTCGGGCGTCGGGCGTCGGATGTCTGTCCGTCGACGCCCGCTCCGAATAAAGGGCTTAACCTATCGGGGACGATGCACAATTACCGGGCAACTTGCTATTCATTTGTATGAAACACAAAGTAATTCTTTTAAGTGCAAATCTGTTTGTGTAGAGTACATTTTAAGCCCAAATATGATCAATTTTTTGCGTTATAATTTGTTTATAGTATTATCAATTAATATGGAAGCTTGAAAGTATAAAATAGAAGCTGTCGTGGCGCAGGGGCACAAAGGTATGATTGTATTGCGACGGTTGTGGGTTCGATTCCCAATCGGGGCAAAAAAAATATTAATATATTTTTTCTGGCACCAAGGCAAAAGCCCGGCACTGAGTTCCGTCATTCAACACGCAATGTCGTAAAGTTCGGCGGAAATTGAACAGCAGAGTGTTTTAACACTAAGTTCCCTCTGCCTATCCTGCTGATTGTGTGATACACCGTGAAAAATAATATAAAGTTGAATAATGTATTATACATTCTATACATTTCGAAACTTAGCTTTGATTAGTAATACCTATTTTTACGGAAGAGTTTTATATAGTTATATGTACATAGATATAAGATAATAACTACAAGTTTTATCAGTAAATCAGTTTGTAATATGGTCAATAGAGATAGGTTGTTAGTATTACGAATATACAATGCAACGATGGTTCTCCAATTATTTATTTTAAGGTAAACAAAATAGTATATATAAAATAAAGAAATAAAAAGAGCAATCATCAATAGAAAAAAAACTATTTAGGATTCCATGGAATCACGTGTGACCATCACGTTGGGTGGTGAGCAGTTCTTGGGGCTTGCGACTCAAGTGCACTTACCCCTTAAAATGCGCATTAACGTCCCCTCTACTGTCTGAGCTCTCTACTCGTAATTTTTAAATGATTCTACTAGTGCCGCCTCTAAAGTATGTTTAACATAGAAATTATAGATATAAAATTGCAAGAAAGCCAGTCGTGGCGCAGGGGCACTAGCGTTTGACTGTAAACGCGACAGGGTGTGGGTTCGTTTCCTAGGAAATGAAATATTTAATATTTTCATTCGTTTCTTTGTTGTCAAGGCAAAGCGCAGTGTTGTGTTCTGCCACTCAACACGCAATACCTCTGGAATGTGATGGAAAGTGGGGAACCGAGTGTCTTGACACTAGGTCCCCTCTACCTACTCTGCTACACGCGAGATATAGCGTGAATCTGAAAAAAAAGTCGAAAGAACTCTCTATGAACACTTTGGGGTCTTTTTAATTTTAGCTAACATTTTATTAAACAAATAATACTGATATAATTAATATAAAAACAAACTAAGCCCTTAACTCTCATGGTATATGAAACTACCCTCAAGCGGTGCCCACTCAGCGCCTCGTCCCAATTAGCCTCGACAATTATTGGCAGATTCACCAAATTATAGTTCACACATGCCTCCACTAATTATAACTCTAATGCAATGTATTAAAGTCCAATTTACAATATCGCAATAAATCTGAAAATATTACCTAAATATTCTGCTGGTTAAAATATACGCGAATATATAGCCATATGCGGGTCATTGATTTTGTTATTTTGAGAATAGGTTAGGACAAGTAGGTCTCGATGTATTGAAATAGAGTATTGATTGGAAACGCTTTAAAATATGTATCAGCGACTTGGTCTTTGTTGGAAAGGATCTAAAATAATTAAGGAAAAAGAGATAAACTCTCGATTAAATAAAAATTAAAATAAAATTAGGTAACAGAACAGTAAAAATGTGAATTTTGTAAGTGAATTTGAAAATCGGACTTAATTATTTTATTTTATAGGATTAATTTAAAAAAAATACTTAATTCAGCTTTATGAAGCTGAAGCTGGCTGGCTATGGCTTGTCCTGCATATAGCAGGATAGGACACTATTCTCCGCTTTTCGCCCTTATTTGAGTTAAACCAAGGGAGACACTACGGGTTTAGTGGCGGAAATTAACGCCACGCCTTGTATTATCGAGGATTACTTTGATAATACATACAACTCGTAGCGTGAATTATTAATTTCAAAAGGGACAAAAACCCACAACCATTGCATTATCAGCTTGACACTGTCCTGCATCACAATGGCTTCAAATTATACGTAAATATTATACATTAATTTATATAATATTAAACTATCTAAAATCGTCCAAATTGTATGCTAAGTATTAGGTATTATATTATCGTATTATGGATTTTTAAATTGCTGACTGTAATAAATTTAGTATATTTCGTATTATAAATTATTAATAATTAGATGAGGCCGTTGTGGAGCAGCTCATCATTGGCACCATTGTGCCAATGATGTGACTGTAACGAGACTGTGGATTCGATTCCCACTCCAGGAATGAAATTCACTCTGGTTGAGTTCCGCCACTCAACAATGCAATGCCTCGAGAAATTCTACGGGATACTGGTAGTGCCTTAATACTAAGTACCTTCTGCCTACCATGCTAGGATACAGCGTGAAGCTGTTTTTTTTAAACATGATTCTTATGTTCCAGCATCGCATCCAATATCAGTGAGAACCAGCACAACTTTCATCTTACATTACGTAATAGTTTCAGAACTAAACTTTTGAGATAAACGATAAAAGAAACTCTATCACACGGAACTATCTACATCAAGTCCCGGCATGGACGTGTAAAATAGCGATGTTCATCCTGAAAATAATTTGTGGAATATGTGAGAAGTAAGATAAGCGTCGCGTTTGACGGTCATCGGCCGCGGCTCCCTCAGCCGAGCGGAGGCTTAGAGGGATTCTGAAGGAAATCTCAAGCCCAAGTTTTTTTATTACCTACTCGTTTTGTAGCCTAACTTAGTATTATAGGATAATACATTTTTTATACGAGCTTTTAGACTATTTGCGTTGTAAGTGAATATTCATTTTGTGCAAATTCAAGTAGAACTTTAATTAAGTTGTTATTTGGTCACGTAAAGCTGCTTCAGTGTATAAAACACAGTTTGCTTACTTGAACTAAGTTAAGTAAAATTATTCTTATTGGATTCTTTGATAAATTAATTAAACTTTGAATTGAAAAGGCATTCGTGGCGCAGGGGCACAAGTATGTATGTGTGTATGTGACTATAAATACGACTGATGGAGGGTTCGATCCCCACTCGAGGAAATGAAATATTTATTTAAAAGTGTGTTTTTATTTCTACGCTCTGGTGTCTAGGGAAAGCGCGACGTTGAGTTCCGTCACTCAACACGCAGGGCCTCCAGAATTCTGCGGAAATGGAAATGGAAAATAGACTGCTTAGGTTTTTACTAGGTTTCCTCAGCCTATCCTGCTGTATGCGGGATACAGCGTGAAACTGATTTTTAATTTAAAAGCATTGACGTCGTAGGTACATACTATTACATACATACATACATAGGTACATTCTATTCGATACATACATATTCGTATCGAATACGCACACGTGTAATCTCACTCTCATCACTTATACAACAAGTGAATTTATCTCTATACTATTATGTCTGACAACAATAGATCCAGCGTACTAGTAGTTTTTGTTAAAATAATGAGTCGCGGTCACTGACAGACGAGAAAAGACGCAACGTCGAGCTCTTACAATACTCTCATTGTACTCCCACAATGGCCCGGAGCGGCGCAATCTTACCTAAATCAATTATTTATTATAATGTTTAGTAGTTTTTAGCATACTTTCATACACACACCGCCTTTCACCTTTGATTGATCGTTGGTTCCCATCGGCCGCGGCTGTCGAAACTTTTCCCTTTCTAATAGCGGTGCCAAAGGTTGAATCATTTACTTTACGTAACGTAATTACTGAAGGTTGATTGTTTTTTGGTCTATAGTTTCCGTATGTGTAGAAATACACCTTGTCTTTTTAAACATACTGCTCTTCTATAATATTTATAACGTTTCTTTATTTAATACAAACGTATGCATATTATGGGACCTATCGTGTTGGCGGGGCACAAGCGTATGACTGTAACGCGCCAGGTTGTGGTTTCGATTCCCACTCGAGGAAATGAAACATTAAATATTTTAATTTCTTCACGCTAGTGCAGAGTGACACTACTCTTGTAATCACGGCGTCGAGATCCGCCACTCAACACACAATGCTTCTAGAATTCGGCGGAAAATGGGAAACGGAGTTTAACAACACTAGGTTCCCTCTACCCACCCTCCTGTGTATGAGAAACAGCGTGAAGCGTGAAAGGCTGAAAAAAGTCATAAGTGTGCACCTTTAGAGTTCATTTGAAGGCGTCCTTGGGTTGCAAGTACTAGGCACTGCACTTAGCTCCTCATCCTGTGGCGCAATGGGCACAGTAAAACCATGGAATACTCGTGGTTATTTTATCGTAAGCCATAAATGTAAAACTGTTAAAAATATTGCTAAAACACAAAAAATAAAGGTAGATGAGAAATATTACATGTTTTTTAAGATGTGGCTTAAAAAATCCTTAGGTTATTTTTAACGTTATTTTTTTGCTTATTTTGCGTGTGAGCTATGAGTAACATCAATATTAAGAGATAAAAAAGATGTGTACTTTCATAGTTGCTATGACAAATTTGTTAATAGTCACTTGACCGTGGGCTCGGTCACCATTCAGGTGAATGAACTATTGTGGTTTCCTCGCTCTGGTAAAAAAATGCGGCGTTGAGTTCCGGCACTCAACACACAATGTTTACTATTCGGGTGAAAAGTGAAGATTGCAATATAATAAATTACTTCTAAAATTGTACAACAGAACTCAAACCACGGTAACTTTATGATCATTCCATCACATCCTCAAAAGTACCGTAACTCCTGAACATTTAACGAACGTCACACAAAATAAATAACGTGAATAAATCTTACCGAACTCCGCGTCAAAGCTCACGTTTCATACAGATTGGAATAGTTGTAGCGTCCATGTTTCACTCCAATAAATCACGGCCAAATACCATTGGCATTGTGCTTCAGCTATTGTTTCTATCGGCTGAGCTTTTGTTGTAAGCACTGAGCTCATACCGCTGTAGTACCGCGTATTCACTGTGTACTAACGCACACAGAACGCAGTATTTGTTAATTGATCTGTTCTAGATGTAAAGTTGAGAAAGTTAAATCCGATCAGACAAGCCAATAATAGTATTTTCCTTTATATTTTAGGTTACCGTGTTGTTATGTAAATAACTTCTTTTAGCTATATAAAGATTACTGGAATTATATTTTTATTATCTATTTTAACCTTAACAAAACCTGGAAATAAGTTTCCATTAAAAATATATATTTTAAGAGATGATAATAAGGGTAAATTAAATTATTAATCTATTTTGAAAAAAAAAAATGCGTTGTAAATTAACATATGAAAATGTCAAAAGTAGAGTTTTTACACTTTCACGCGGTATCCAACATATAGCTGGGTAGGCAGAGGGAATCTGGAAACCTAGTATTAAAATACTCCATTCCTGATTAAGACACTGCCAGTCCCGATGTAATATTATTTTTATTCTAGTCAAAAATATTTTCAAATACAAAATAAATTTTAAAAGGGTAGTTGTGTACGTACGTCAAGTATCAACATAGTTCACTTTAAAAATGCCAATCGTGAAAGTATTTACAGCGCGTCGAGCTGCTCTGCGCTACTCTGAGCGGAGATATTTGCAGACACTACATGAAAATAGGAAATAAAATATAAAAAATGTCACGAAAATGAAAGAATCATAAAAAGTTTTCAAAGATTACAAAAATTACTGTTTTACGATTGGTAGAAATAATTTTGGTTTGCTAAAATATTACCTCGTCCAGAAGTAAAGAGCACGAGGTAAGTTTAGAGTATTAATAACATCATAAAATTCAGAGAACTAAATTATACGTATCGATTCATTTTATATTTTCTTTGAATTTATTATTCGATGCATTGTTTGGAATGCGATAGAGCCCTATAGCTGGACTATTTTTGACTAGGTCTGAAAGCAAATATTTTTCGCCATTTAGAATTAGAATTTATAACAAATAAGTTCAACAAAAACCGACCACACCACAACGACATCTACAAAGTAATAAAATCCCTGAAATTACTAGCTACACTGGATTTTGACCGTTTTGCTCATAAAAACCACGTATAACGGAACATGTGCACATTCATATATTCTAGTAAATTTTAAAATATTTTGCTTTTCGCGTAAGCTGAGACCATAAAAAGCAGTTTAAATTAAATGAAATAAGCGGTCGCCTCGTATGAGAGCTAGGTTTTATTTTGTTACTTGGACATTGACAAACTGCAGCGCGAGTGGAGTCGGTGCAGGCGGCCGACCCGCCACTGCTCTAATTTAATTGACCGGGTGACATTTTTAATTGCGGAAAAGAGAGTTAGAACTTTTGATATATTAATGAATACTTTCTTTGTGGAATTTCACATACTTTTTCTTTCTGTTAATCGTGGAATCCAGTAAGATTATTCTTTTAGTTTTTACCAGAACTGACAATGTTTTTCAAATTCATTTTAGGTAAACAAGTGAGATGTAGCTGGTTGGTTACGATTCTCCAAAGAAAGTGTACTTATATTAAAAAAAAAACTTTTTTTGCCATCGTTTTTGTTGAATTTTCTATAATTCGTTCAAATAATAAATTATCTTTATGGAAACAGGTAAAAAAAAGCAAATTTAGAAAGTTTTTTTTCTCTCTCATCAATCTAAAAATAAATTACATTCTTAATATCATAATATTATGGTATGATTTATAGATATTGAAGCATTTTCGTTATGAGTTTTTATAGTAGATTTTTTATATAAAATATCTTCTTTGTACCAGCGAGGTCGCTGCTCTAGTACTTACTTCGCACCTCGTTTACATTTCACAGACTTGAAGCACTTTTGTGCTGGAATTTCCCTTTTAAATTACGTTTTTCAGGACAAATCGCAATGAAGTATTTTGGGCTTAGAATTTTCATATAAGGTCGCCGGCGTTTAGAGCCTTTTCCTTTTAATATGCTATGATGACGTCAATAAGCTACTTTATTGTGTTTTCCCGAATAATAATCGACAATTATAGGATATTTTCTTCAAAACCACATGTATGTATATACATCTGTGCTGATTAATAAAAGTATAAGAGTTTGTTTAGTTGAACTCATCAATCTCAGGAACTAGAGACTCGAGTTGGAAAAATATTTTTTTGTAGACTTTATTGTATCAACAGCATATTGTATTGGTGACAGCCAATAGGAGAGTAGTAACACTAGTAACTAGTACATATAGATATAATATACTCGTGTATTATACAGTGTATAATATATGGTTGATGAAACATCAAACACAGTATTACAATTATGATTCATAATTAAGTAATCTATATTGTAATTTATGTCATGATTATAATAAACATTAATATTTATTAACATATAGTAACTAGTATTTCGGGGCATTGCGTGTTGAGCGGCGGAACTCAACGCCGCGCTTTCGTCTTGGTACCAGAGAAAATAAATGAAAATATTAAAACAATAATCCATTCTTCCGAGTGGAAATCGAACCCCAAAGTTAACAATTAGTACACTTTCAACATATTTATTTTATGTAAATTATATTAAACCATATTATAATACCATATCCTATCTATCCCATAATATAATTTAATACCAACCATATTATTATACGGCATATTTTTTTCTACAGCGGCTTATTTCTATGTGGGCACATCGAAGTCGCCCAGTGCGTCAGGAGCTCTACGACTGCAAGACGAGCGCGGCGGCGTCTCCCCTCTGAGGAGGTACCGCGGGGAGGGCATCACATTGTCACTGCCCGAAGGGAAGACTTTGAAGGATGTCTCTTGGTTTTCTGTTTGGTGTGATGAATATTCGGTAAGAGCTGGTTATTTTTTTTACATTTTCGTTTAGCTTCACGCTGTTATATTGATTATAAAATTATGTAAATGCAAAATCCTTCAAAATTGATGTAAGTGTAGTTTAAGTTATACGTAAATATGACCTTCACTCCGTTTTTTGAGTAAGTCTAAAAATTTTGACATTAGAAAGATGGGGAGTCAGCTTAGCTAGCTAGCTGATCGAATCCGCAATGAAGAGATACACAGAATGGCAGGTATTAGCGAGGATATCACGGTGAGAATAGAAAAGAACGTGTTCAGCTGGCTTGGGCACGTCGAGTGACGAAAGAATGACAAAAAAGATTTATGATAGAAAAGTGAGTGGTAAGGGAGGTAGGGAGAGAACTCGGTTGACTTTCGAAAACACAGTATCAAAAATACTGAAGAAAGGTCACGTAAAAAGCATGAGGATAAGCCGAAGGGCATGTATGATGACAGTGGACGAGGTGAAAGAATGTGCAGAGACGGTAGCGTTTGGCGCTACGTGCTCTCTGAATACCACACTAGAGATACATCGTGAACCTAGTTTAGTTTAGTTTTAAAGACAGAGGGTTCTCTTTTTTATATGTCAAAATTTTAACGCGACCCTAAACATACGACATTCCTTTATTCCTCTATCAAGGTTCTCACAACTATCACTATTATCAGACGTTATAACTTTGTTACTACGTTCAGTACTTATTTCTTACTACTTCTATAGTGGACGTTTCATATAAATGTCGCTACGAGTCAGTTCGTATATTAAGAGCGCGCTAATGGAACCCCTGGACAGTGGCCGCAGTGGCCTTTGAGTGTTTCTTAACATATTATACTATCAATTGGAATAATTTTGTGCTATTTTTGATAGGAAATCACTTTCTATGTTTACAATTATAGAAATAAGAAAAACAGCTAGCAAAATGCATAAATAATAAAAAAATATATAATAATTACAAATCATAAATAGTCGAAGATATTATAATTGTATTTATACATATAGCTCTTACATATACAAAAAAATAAAGAAATTATTTATTATGTAAGAATAAATATCAAATAGTGAGGCCAGTCGTGGCGCAGCGGCACGAGGTGTGACTGTAAAATCAACTGGTTGTGGGTTCGATCCCCACTCGAGGAGATGAAATATTTACTTAAATTTATATTTCCATTTCTTCGCTCCGGTATTGAGGTTAAGTGCGGCGTTGAATTCTGCCACTCAACACGCAATGCCTCCAGAATTCGGCAGTAAGTGGGGAAAGGAGTGTCTTAACACTAGGTTCCCTCTGCTTACCCTGCTGTGTGCGGGATACAGCGTGAGGTTGAAAAAAAAAACACATCAAAAACACGAAAAAACATACGACTACATCAAAATCTCCAAAATCAAAATCATATTCTTACATCCAAAATATATTTTAGTATAACTAATAACGTAACGATGTGTACCAACAAAGTGCACCGCAGTACAGTACTACTACTTTAGGTACACAGTGTGCAATAACTCAAGCGGCAACTTACGGTTTCTGCGGAGATTGTAGAGCAAACACTAAGACAAATAGCGCTGCTCGTCAGATTTACCTTGTTTATATGATAATTTTATTATCTGTACTAATATTATAATAATAATATACTATAAAGTTTAAGAGTTTGTTTGGTTGAACATGCTAATCTCAGAAACTGCTGGTTGGAATTAAAAAAATATTTTAATGTTCGATCAGAAGAGGTTATACGCTCTTTTAAACGTTAATTGGGTATATGTATTTCTCTGTACCTCCGGTCATAGTTAGATATGTCATGCACCACATTTAGTTATTTCCACTGGACCACAGGGGCGAAGTTATAAATAAAACTAAATAATTTATATCAATAAATTATAGTTATTTACATTCTTCTGCTCTATAGTTACAAAACGTGGCATTGGTTTCTGTCAGTCAACATGTAATGTTTCAAAATTGGTCAGAAAAGATAAAACAGAGAGTCACACTAGGTTCCCATTGCCTACCTTGATACACGCGAGAGATATTTTTGAATGTAAGAATAAGAGAAAACATTTCCCCGCTTTACAAAAAAATAAACAACTGGGAGAAAAATTTAATTGAAAAACATAATGATCAAGTTCACTATGTCAAAATAGGAGGTGCTCCATACTTTACTTCTACATTCATGTATATACAGTTAGTTAAATAAAATACATATGCTTATATAATACAATGCTTAGTCTAAGTCTCGTCCCTGTGGAGTAACAATAGTGCAAGATAAATAGAGGTCCGCTGTCTCCTTGATAAAGTTGGCAACTTCTGTTTGTACAAATTATTAAGTTTTTTATTAGATTATTCAGTAATGTACTGAAAATGTTCTTTTTAAATTATATTGATTTTTTGTGATGATGATTTTTGTTATAAGTTAATTTTTTTTTTTTTGGGTGTTTTGTAAATCAGTTCGCTATTTTAAATTATTTTCTTATTATAGTGTAAGGAAGGAAAATGTTTATATTTAAAATATTTGACATACCTTGCAAGATAAAGTTTGTCCCTTAATTTTTCTACATATGTGTACTGAGTTGATACAAAATACTGTAGCGTGAACCAAAAAAAAGATAAGGTTCCATCAGCCACAATCCATTTTCTTCTTCAGGTCCTAGGCATCAGGAATGAATAGATGGCTTTACAAATTGGAATTCCAGGGTTTCACCTCCCACCTGGCTATAAGCTTCATTATTAGACCAGCTCCATGATATCATATTATTGTATTATCACCTATTTGTAATTGACAAGTTTCATGATGAAGCAACTATTATAAGCTAATATAGGTCGATTTTAGTTTATTGTGTTCGTATAAAATTTTTTGTCTATTTATTTACAATATTTTATATTAAAATATAGTTAAAAGTAGTCTTACATAATAGAAGTCGTCTTAGTAATAGAAACTCTCAGCGCTGTATGTTTGAAGTAAGACCGACATCAGACACGTCCGTCTCATTCCTCCCGCAGAGATATGCTTATTATGTTGATTATTGTTCGCTATTCATAATATACATACATTGTGTAAAACTACTGCTAGTTACTAGCTTAATTTTAAATTATATGTATATATTTATCAACATATACAAAAATTATAAAGAAGCCAGTCGTGGCCCAAGGGCGTTCGGCTGTAAAGGTGGCAGGTTGTGAGTTCGATTCCCACTAAAGGAAATGAAATATATAAGGTTTTTATTTTCTTTGCTCCACAAAGCAAAACGCGGCGTTGAGTTCCGCCACTCGACGCGCAATGCTTCCAGAATTTTGGCGGAACATCGAGAGTGAAAGTTGACTTCCACTCCCCACTTTCCTTAATAGGATCGGACACGGACTTAACACTGGGTTGCCAGGCTCCCTTTGCTTACCCTGTTAGGTGCGGCTGCGACGTCCTAATACTATGATACGCCGTAAAATCTTAAAAAAATATACGAAGTCATTTATTCTTTATATGAAAAAATATTACAACAACAATTTATTAACATTATTTATTTTTAATTTTCTTATAACTTTTTCATATATGTATTTCTTGAATGTTTCGTTTCAAAAAACTAGTAAATTTAATATAGTACATGCACACCCGATGTTCTTTGAGAATAGACATATTGTTTCTAACCTACAAACAGAAAGGCCTACCCAGATTGACATGAATAAGCAAAGGCACCAAATAAAACCATTCACCTATAGAGAATTGTCCCTTAAGTAAACATTACAAGCACTGTCAACTTAAACATCGGCGGTAGACACTCAGTCGCCAGTCCTCCACATTCGCACTGTACTGTAAATACACGACATCCAAATACACTGTCTTAGATACAACAAGATGTTTGTGAGTAGTTTACCGAAACAAGGATCACCTTTGAGAATGGTTGAACGTCTTTTTTTGTTCATACATTTTTTATTTTAGTTCTATGGGCTTTGTAAAGGTTTAAATTTTTGGTTAAATTTTAAGTTTTCTTACGGTTTTGACCCAATTTATTCAAATAAGGCTATTAGGTACATTTAGGTAAACCCATCTTATAACAGATAATTAAGCAAGTTACATCAAACCAATAACCTCGGCATATCTATATTTCAAATAAGTCCTTAAAAAATGAAAAAAATGACTCCTTCGATGCACCAACTATCAATAGAGCACCTAAGTACCTGCCGTCAGACTGAGACAGCAATTGCAAGCAATTATATATCCCAACAGATCGATCGCTCACATCGAGATGTGGTACAAAGCGTCTGAGTGAAGTAAACATGTCTATAACTGTACTGTATTTAGTGCAGCTTATTCAGTGTCTTGTATACAGGATAAGAATTTTTTTTTCAACTTCGAGCTGAAAATTAACAAAATATGCTAATTTACTATAGTTAGTTTGAAGAGTTTTGGAGTACAAAAGTCAAATTAAGGAAATTGAATATTGTACATTTTGTACAAGTCTTTTTATGTAATGCAACAAAAAAAATGTTTTAAATACATTTATAAAATTATTTTCTACGAAATCAAAAAAGTTTTCTTCATATTTGTTAATTACATATATTAATTACATATATTAATTAGTGTTTGGTTCCACATTATATTTTTGTATGTTCTTTTGGTATTTTTCGTATTCTTAGAATTTTAACATCTAATATATTTTTTTTTAAATAAATTAAGATAAAAACTGTACATAATATCTTTGATTCACAGATAAATTTTGGCTCAGTAGAGATCCCTCGTAACCTTGAGATCCCCAAGCCTTTGAAAGTCGGCGCCCTGAACGGAGTGCACCAAGTATCCTCAGAACCCATCGTGATCGTCGACGCACAGACACTATTGATACCTAACTTTTCATACGATGGAGAAGCGCCAGGTAATATATTCTCTTTTTGTTTCATTTTTTATCTGACATATTATTTGTTAATATTTTCATTTCTTCGCTCTGGTAACAAGGCAAAGAGCGGTGTTTAGTTTCGCCACTCAACCCACAATGCCTCAAAAAATCGGCGGAACATGGGAAACAGAGTGTTTTAATCTTAGGATCCTTTTGCTTACCCTGCTATTTGCGGGATACGGCTTGTACAACAAAAGCCAATTTAATCCCCCTGGGATCTTGGACTATAACGCAGTGTCATGTCTATGATAGTAAGTCGAGGTTTAAATTAATATTGAATAAGAAGTAATAAGAGAAATAAAAAGTAATCGCTATTTTTAAAACTTGTGATTTTTATGTTTCTGTCTGCTCTCGTATCAAATAATCAAGTAGAGTGGGTCTCGGTGTATTCATTCGTATGATGCTAATAAAACCGCACAATGCTCCGCTGACCTATAGTTAGTACTCCAGTTGTGTTGACACAGAGGGTGGAGCGCTAGACTTGAAATAGATTTTGAAAAATAAATTAATTAATTTCTGGCAAAAAAGTTTGAATAGCAAGAGATAGAGAATATTTTTGTAAATATATATTGTTGTAAAGAAATGTAGTTCACAATATAATATAATACATTTTTAATTTGTCCAAATTTTTAAATGATTGTACAAATGCCGCCTTGAGAGTGTGTTCTTTTAGAAACGCATTAAAATTCTTGACAAGCTAAGATCTTTTAGCAATCTTTAGAGAGATTTCGCTATTGTACCTCTCGCTCCTACTTCTACCATTAAATCTATCTGTCTGGTCAGTTCGCTGGTAAGTTTGAAGTAGTTATTTAATTTTAAAAGTCTTATCAAAATATTTTCCATGCACGTATAAGCGTTACGCGTTTTAGGCCTCTACAGCAAAAAAAAACTTTTCTACAATATTACAAACAACTACACACATCTATAAATAAATAATTCAAAAAAAATAAACCAAATACATCTATTGATTGCAATAATTATTCTAAAATCAGAACAACTCCAGCCAGCTCAAGTTCGCCAGCAGCTAGTAATCTACGTGTAGGTACATCAGTACACGACTCGAGCTTAAACCTATTAAAACTAAAAGTTCCGCAAAGCTCGCTGCAACTAACAGCACAAGTTGCCCGTCGCGTCGCCAACGACCGGCCCGCAGTTAATGGCAATTTAACCGCGTCGCCTCACTCGCCACTACTAAAAGCTCTTTTTTATCATTTTTTGAAAAGCTTTGTTGTATTTCTTTGGGAATTTTCGATGAAAATGTATTGAGGGTAATATTGTAGGTCAATTTGGTCGGCTAGTTTATGTGGTCCCGGAGAAATTCTTTAAAGAAGTCCTGGTCCACTCCCTCAGAGACATTCGTACCGAGCCTCTTTAGGCTCTCCGTCACATGCGATTGCATTGTATTCATAATGACATGTCAGTTTTCTTTTTTATTTTATACAAAATTCTGCAGAGGCAGGTCGTGGCGCAGCAGCACGAGATGTGACTATACAACCGACTGGTTGTGGGTTCGATCCCCACTCGAGGAGATGAAATATTTACTTAAATTTATATTTCCATTTCTTCGCTCTGGTGTCGAGGTTAAGCGCGGCGTTGAGTTCTGCCACTCCACACGCAATGCCTCCAGAATTCTGCAGAAAGTGGGGAACGAAGTGTCTTAACACTAGGTTCCCTCTGCCTACCCTGCTGTGTGCGGGATACAGCGTGAAGCTGATTTTTTTTTAAATTCTGCTATCCGGGTCTACATTTGGGTGGCATTTAGGTATAAAGAGCTAACAGTCTCACAAAGTAGTAAAAAAAACATTCATTTCCACAAAATCCACTTTCATATAAAGACAATACCACTCTGATGGACACGAGCCGTAAAGGCCGTGAACGTATAGTTTTAACACTATTTTCATTCCACCACTTGCTCGCTGTGAGCCAATTTGGTAGCAATATGCAATTTAAGCGCTTCGTTCGTTTATCCTGTGCATTTAAAACAACCTCGCAAAGGATTTTATCAAAATTGGTTTTAGACAGTGGCTCTCGTTGGTACGTTCAATATTATAGTAAACACCAAATGAATTTAAGAAATAATTCACCGATTTTAGCTGTAGACTCTTTTTTGAGACTAAATGACATGCTGCGTGCTGCATTATTGCCACTTAGCTACACCAATTTTGGTAATTTGGTAATAAATCACTTTATGCGCAGCTTAGTTCCATCATTCAACACACAATGTCTCAAACAACATAACGAATTTGCCAAAAAAATATATTACTTTTAGTTCACATAAAAAAAATTACGAAAAATGTAAAATATTTATATTAGCTATTACAAACTTATTATTATAATTAATGTTTTATAAGAGTGCATACGCCCGTAAACTTAATTTTATCTCCATTTATAAGTTGTACATCCCATTGACCTATAATTCTGGAATTGGTACGGACCCTCAGGTGGCGAGTCCGACTCGGAGCTGACTATTTTATTTTGTCTGTCATTTCATGCTTATTTTCTTTATCTAACAACTGTTATATCATATTAATAATATTGATAAAAGCTCTTACCACAACTATTCCCTAATGCCTCTTTATTTTATATAGTACTACCCAATAAAGTTTTATTTGTATCACACGTCCGTTTAGATAAGCTTCACACGCTAACGCTAACATTACGTAAAACACTGATTTTATTGGCGGTGACAAGGAATTTCTTTTCATTTTATATCTATTTTTATAGTTGTTATTAGCTGTCTGCGTTAAGTTAGTTTTGATTATTTTATTATTTTATATTCGCAGTGTTTTAAAAGTGAACAATAAAAAACATCGTCATGCTTTTTCTCGCATAGCAGGATAGACAGAGGACATCTAGTGCTACAGCGCTCCGTTTTTTCTACTTTCTGCTCAATGTTTCGAGACATTGTGTGTTGAGCGGTGAAACTCAACCCCGTGCAGTGTCCACCATAGCAGAAAATGAAAGTAATTTGAAATATAATTTTTCCCAAGAGTGGAAATAGAACCAAACAACTGATTGTTGTTGCATCGTGCTTACAGTCAGACGCTGTCCCATAGTGCCACGATGGCTATTAATAAACTCTGCTCTCTACTTTTCTCCGAAGAGCTTTCCTTTCTGGAGTGGCGTAACTCAACACGGGGCTTTGCTTTGACACTAGAGCGAATAAATTAAAATATTAAAAATTTAATTATCTCGAGCGGGTATCGACCTCAAAACCTGTCGCGTTTAGTCACACATTTGTGCCATGCACCACGACTGGCTTCGAATATATTTTAATTGTAGTATTTTTTTTTTCATAATAAATGCTTGTAAATTTTAAAATTATCACGTAATCACATCGCGTCATTGCCATACATTGCTACAGCTCTACATACGAGTATAGGTAGAGCAGCTGTCTTCATCACTCCGTCATGGCGGCAATTTGCCCAAGCGTGAACATAACATTATTCAATATAAAATTGTCAAAGGACTCTTTACATGATACGACGACATCATATTTCACATAAATATTCTAAAAATACCGCCGCTGTAGGTATGTTGTTGTCGGGAATTTTATTCGTTAACATTTTTCAAAGCTTTCAAGTTCGCGTGTATGTTGTGTTATGTTTTAAGTTTCGTTCGCACAAAATATTTCATATTGATACTGCAATCAAAAATGCTAGGAATTTTTATTTTGATAGATAATTTGGTATTTACAATGTTTTTCACCTTCACGCTGCGGGATATCCGCATGTAACAGAGAAGGCAGAGGGAACCTAGTGTTAAGACTCTCTGCTTCCAACTTTACGCCGTATTCTGGTAGTATTGCTTGTCGAGTGGCGGAACTCATCTTTACGCTTTGCCTTAAAACCAGAGAGGAGAAATAGTATTATATGTACTAATACAATATGAAAATATACATCTCATTTCATATTTAAGATTATTAATTAAAAATAAAATAAAATTAATTAAAATCTTGGTTTGAGGTTACTTAAAAAAATATTTTTCGGAAATACTTAATTTAAATACAAGTATAAGTTAAGTATTAGTTTGATATAGTAATATTGTCGTATACTCTGAACGAGCGCTTTCACCATTATCGATAAACCGTAGCTATATATTGCCTCCTACCGGCTACCGGCTGTTGGCGAACATATGATCAAACCAATCCTTATAATACTTCCGAGATACGATCACCTTACTCTACCGAGCACCGTACTCTACCACACTCAGCTAAAAACGGCATTTGGGTTAATATTTTCTTGTAGGTCGGGACGGAACATAAATCAATTGGAAAAAGCATTTTCGCCCCGCTCCGAGATATTTTTCAAGAGAATTTATTTTGATGTAGAGGATTTTTGAACGCTTCCTGTTATAATAAACATGAGTAATGTGCTGCTTGTGCACCCGTAATTAAAGAAGATCGAGAACTTTTAGTTATAAGCAGGAAGTCTCTCACTTGTTAAAACTATAAATATATTTTTAAGATAGTTCTGCCTAGTCAATAAGTTTTTCTCTATATGCGGTATACTAGTTTAAGAAGTAGAATATTGCATATATATTGAACTTTAATGACAATGATCAAAATAGTGATATTATTTAACTTCTTCACATTGGTTAGTATAGTATATATGTACATAATAAGTGAGTTACATGCCAATAAATATGTTATTTTATACTAAATGTTATGTTAATTATACAACTAAATGAAAAAGCTTCTCTTATCGAACTCTATACGTAACTTTTAAGTAATATGTGTTTTTTTTCGCACAGATGCAAAGTTCTGGGTGGGTCGCGGAGCATCCCCCTCCCCGCAGGGCATCCGTATACCCGACGAGAACGGCAAGGAGACGCCTCTACGCAAATACGACAAGAAGACCATCGTGTTGACTCTACCAGGGGTAAGTAGCTGTTATTTGGAGTATTGTAAACTTTGTGTAGTATATGAAAATATGTTATACGAATTTGCCTAGATCTTCATTTTACACCTAGATCTAATGGGAACTTAAGAGTTTCATTTTATATATAATTATCATATATGTATGTATATATATACAAATAGAGATCGAAATCACAAACAAAGCTAGGATATACCATTATAGTGGTAAAAATCAGAAAATAAGTTCACTTTAGTTTATATTTAAGAAAAAATACATAGAGGCAAAGAAGTCAAATTTTCGAATAAGAAGAACATTACTGATATTTTTTTTTGAACTGTGAGACTTTTAATTTTTCTTGATATTTTTGCTATTCGAAATTTAAAGTCCACATTCCTCTTTTGAAGTTTGCAGACGTTAGTGATTTACTTATGATGCTGAAATATAGAACCAAAAAATAAAATATTTTTTCATCTTTGCTTTGATGTACTGTTACCCACATCAAAGATTTTATATATTGATAACCATTATTATTACTGAACATATTTGTTCACGATTAATATCCATAAAATATATTTTAAACCACTCGCCACAGACAATGGCAGGTAATTACGAAATTTATATCGATAACTCATCCATTAGTAAGGCGGTAATTTACTATTTATAACTCAACATTTTTGAAATTAATCTTTTTATTTGATATTGATAAATTTATAATTTACATATTTGTATTGCATTGCTGTAGTGTGTGTTTGGTGATTCTTATTAGTTTGACACTCACTGAGATCGATCTCGAAAATTTTATTAATATAGACAACCATTAAACAATTATTATTTAGATTTTTTACAAATACTATATAATGAAAAAAGAATCAGTATTTAGTTGAACATTGTGCTATGTTTTCTTACCAGAGCGCGGAAATGTAAAAATCAGCTCCATTCTCCTTAGTGGGATCAAACCTACAACCGCGGCATTGTGCCATTGCGATGGCGGCTTCTAATATTTTGAAATTATTTATAATATTTTTTAAATGTTTAAACATATTGATACATACATACATAGAACTGGTGAAACTAGGCAAATTTAGTTTCAACGCCCGCGGGCAACGCGCCGCTACCGTACAAGTGGTATCACATACTGTCTAACATATCACATGTTAACATAGACGTGCATTAGTTAACGATAATGTAATATACAAAATACGTATAGAGATAACTTAAAGCTAATTTTATCATATTGATTTGTATATAATTTTATTTTTATTATTATCATTATTATTTTAGCTTCAGGCATGCATTCCGCGCGCATATGACAGGTAGAAAGGGAAGGTGTGGAAAGGGAACCTAGTGTTTCGTTTCCTACTTTATTACATATATATTACACCGTATTTTCGAGACACTGCCTGTTAAGAAGCATATTAGATTGCCATACCACAGGGTAGGTAGAGGGAACCTAGTGTTGAAGAACTCAGTTTGCCATTTTTAACTTTTAATTTCCATTTTTAATTTTTGAGTTATTGCGTTTAAAATGGCGGAACTCAACGCTGCGCTTTGTCTTGTTATTTCTATGATGTGTGGAAGCCGTTCTGGCATTATTTCCTCGCTTTTATAATAAGACAAAGCGCAGCGTTGAGTCCCGCCACTTAAAACGCAATATCCCAAAAATACGGTGAAAATGGCGAACTGATTTTGTCAACATTAGTACACTGTATGCGGTATTAAGCACACACACAGCGTGAAGTTAAATATAGAAGAAACTAAATTAGTTAATATCACAAGGGCGACGTTTTAGTCAATTTTAAAATGTTCAACTATACACAAGAAGGTTATGGGTTCAAATCCCATCCAAAACGTCGAAAATATTTATATTGCAAAATATGAATGCAAAAAATAATGCCTTTGACATCCACCAGATAAAGTATAAGTAAAGAATTAAATATCTTAACACTAAATTCTTGTTTCGTTTTTCTATTGCAAAACAAATTAGAATATGCATAAAGGAAAAGAAAATACTAAATGTACTTTTTTAACAGGAACTAACAGTATTCGACATCGGCTACTTCGCTATATGGTGTGAAGCCTTCACCGTGAACTTCGGGCACGTAACTCTACCCCGCGCCACTACCCTCAATATACCGCCCAGCTTGAAAATGTTGGGAGTTTCTCCACAGGTAATGTCATATTTATATTATATGTACATATATATATATATATGAGTAATGTATAGAGATATTTAAATTATTTTGAAAATATATTTCTTAATTCTCTACCCGTTAATATATTACGCTATAAACATATGACTAAAAATTTTCACCAGAAAGTTGATTAAAAATAACACCAAAAACTAAGGAAATTAGAGAGGAAAAGACGATAAGATAAGATATTGATTACTTTAAAATTAGATGAATTAATACATTACTATAATTAAATTCATAGGAGTCATAGAAGGTAGGAAAGAAACAATTTTACCAAATAACAAGATAAAGTATCCAGTGCTTAGACACTACTTACGTTATTTATGCCCAATTTTTGAAATATTGCGTGTCGAGTAGCGGAACTCAACGCCGCGCTTTGTTGATATAACGAATTGATATTATTCTACTGCACTGCTAAAACCGTCTTAACCTTTACACGATTTCTTTTGAAGTTCTGAAACTAATCATAAATTTCTATATTTCTTATAATAACATGTCACAATGAGCGGCTCTGAATTGTGGCAAAGTGTGACGCTGAGAAATGCTTACACGCGATGTTCAAATGCTATTGCAAGTTATACTTTATATCTAGTGGCTTAAAGTTGAAATTTTATTGAATAGAATTATTAAATTATAGCTGACACAATTATTACGATTCATAAGTTATAGTTATTGATGAAAGTAGAGGAAGTAACATTCGCGTTGCTTCTCACAATTGATGGATTTTAATATAAAAATGTACTCTCAACAAAAATACCATATATTTATTCTGTATACCCATATACATATAAATATATGGGTATACAGAATAAATATATAGGTATTTTTGATCAAAGTACATTTTTTTAATAAAATTTAAATAAATATGTATATAGAGGTATCATAGTTACAACATGATTAAAATATCTGTTTTAGTAAGAACAACACATTTGCTTTATAAACTTGACATAAAAACAAAATTATGCAAAATATTCTAATAACATAAAAATTTAGGAAATATGACATTGATATATGTATATGTTTAAATTTTATTTAGCCCACGAATGGCGACCCGCTAGATCATCTGTTATGTGGCACCTTGATTAATAGCAAGTTAAAGTCTGATCATATTATTCAAAATAAGAATAGCGAATAAGTTAAATATAATTTTTTTTAACGTCAAATAATTTACTACCGCTTTAATGACCTGAGACCTGTGAAGAATTCGTGTAAAAACACAGCGGGAGTTGTCATGTATTTAAAATATACTAAATAAATTAATTAATCAATTTTTCAAGCAAGTTTGGACTGTAAAGAGGAGGATTCAAAATTATTGATTTTAGGTAGTTTTTTTGTTTTAATTCTTCTTTTACAAAAAAATCAGCATCACGCTATATCCCGCACACACACAGCAGGGTACGCAGAGGGAACCTAATGTTATAACACTTCATTTTCCTTTTGTTTCATTGTTGAGTGGCGGAACTCCACGCGTTTTGTCTCGATACCAAAGCGAAGAAGGGAAAATTTAAATTTAAATAAATATTGCATTTCCGAGGGGATCGAACCCGCAACCAGTTGTAGTTGCATTATAGTCACACACTCCCTGCGCCACGACTAGCCTCAAATATTAAAAAAAAAGATCTTGTTTCTTCAATTACACCGTTAATGGTTATTTTTTTGATAAAGGAGTAGTTAAATTCATTTGCTTAAATATTCCATAACTTAAATACCACCATATTAAAAATAACCTAATAAATTATGCACAATAATATAAAAATAAATTTTGAAACAAAAAAAAAATCGAATAAAAGATAGAGGTCATCTCTACCGACCTACTTACAAGATCCTATTAGAATCGTGAACTCTATCATAATATATTGACCATCGTAAATCAAAGTAAGCAAGTGGGACACGGCCAGCCGCATCTGTATACAATATATATAAACACTGTTATAAGCCAAACTATAATTATTAATAATATTATTATTCGATTCAATGATAAATCGTTATTATATCAATACATCGAAATGTAATCATTAAACTAACGCGATTGATTGAAATTAATATTGCGATGTAAATATAATTTGTATATTTAATTAATGTGATGTGATGATTATTTGGTCAAATCCTATTTGGGTATCCTCAGATAGGATTCATTGTTTTCATTTATTATTTATGCATGGAAACTATATACATAAGTTGTTAAAAGTAATAGCTTCATGCTTATTCCTGTATAGCAGAGAAAAACTGCGTTGAGTGGTGGAAATTAACGCCGCGATTCGTCTAGCCAGAGTAGGGAAATAAAAATAATAATAATAATAAATATTAATGTACCCGAGTGGAGATTCAACTTATAACAATCGCGTTAAGAGTTAAGCCTCAATCAGGCTCACTGCGCCACGATGAGTCTTACTTAATTTTTTTTTCAAGTAAACTTTACTTACTTAAGGTATTTAAAAGACTCCAAATACTTACCTTACATTTTCTCTATACAACCAGAAGATATAACTTATTCCGCAATTCCCTTGAGTATAACCTATTCTAGAGACACACTCTGTTCTGTTCTCTACTTGCGTGTTGATTGGCGGAACTCAACGCTGCGCTTTGTCTTATTACCAGAGCAACAAAAATAAATAATTCATCTGAGTGGACGAACCACAACCATCGCGTTTATAGTCAGACTCCGTGTCAGCTTCAGAATATTAATTAAAAGAGCAAAATAAGAGAAACTTATATTAAGAAACACCGTAAAAAGAGTCATTAGTGTTCATCCGGAGAGACCTCGCAATGAGAGCGTCGCGCGTCGTACAAATACTAGGTGGATGTTGAAATTAATTAAATCGCCTTTACTTGAATCGTTCGCGTTTGGATAAGCTCCAACTTTTAGGAAGAAATGACTTCGGGCGATAATCACTATAAATTAAAAGATTTTGCTAATGTTTACCGAGACTACGTTCTTGAATATGTTCAAAGACTATGGACTATGGTCATATTATACTTCTTGAACTAGTCATTTATTATTTAGCTTCTTTCTTTGACAAGTTGCATATTCTTATCTATGTAAGTCTTTTGTTTCTTTCTATCTTTTTTTTTTACTTTATTGAGACTATTGCGTTTCACCTCATAGATGACCCATAGGACATAAAGACAGAATAAAATGGTAAATTATTATTTAATATCTTGTTGAGAAATGAATCTTAACGTTAAAATTTAATCTAATTCTCTTAAGATAAAGGAAAAGATTAAGGAAAAGTTACAATAATATTTTTATAATCTTGATACATTTCTTGTTTCCGGTTATATAAAATTCAAAGTGAATGCGAATTTGTTACAACAAAACCAGTAATTGCAGTATATGTGATTGTAGAGAAAGGGTGCATAATATAGAGACACTTATTCCTTTAGCATTGAGTTATTGCGAGTAATACAAACATAAATTGGATATGATGAATATTCTTAAACGTTAATAAAATAGTAAATAGTGTATATGTATATTATACAAAAATAGCCAATTTTTTATGAGAAATATATAACCCAGTCTAACTCTCCATCTCGTCTAATTTTATACTTTACCTTCACATATACATTGAATATTCTTCTTAGCCTTGATCTATCTAACGCTACTTGTACATAATCTAAAAACATGCGAGTTCCTTTCTATTTATTGAATAAACATGGCATTTATATTACCGTACAGATCGTGACCAGTCAAAAGTTAAACGATAATATTTATAATAACTCATTCGCACTCGATGTGACCTCTTTCTTGAGAGCCTTCTAAGCTTCAATCAAACGTAAATTACAAATGTACATTTGCTATATCAACATAAGCTCATTAAACTACAAGAAATATATTTGTGCTTTGATTTATACATAAATATAAAAAAGTAAGATTGTAAACGTCGTTAAATCCTAATGTATATTTCTGAATGCATTTACCTTTCACATGTCCGTATCAAAAACCCATCCAATGCCCATCCCAATTGCTCTACCGAGCTTTCCTGTTGCAGAGCCGCAACAAGGCGCTGTTAGGAGAGTCGTCGTCCCCTCGCCCCCGCACCCGCCGGCCCCCGCACCCCGCGCGCCTCCAGCGCCTCGACGCCACAACCTATCGCCCTCCCGCACCCCTTCGCGCCGGTCCTGCACCCGCGACCCCCACACAGGGGGAGGGAGATAAGCACGCACATCACCGCCGTGACTACACCCCAACACAGATACCCAAGCAACAAGACATCCCATCTCCA
The DNA here is from genome assembly GCA_013421005.1 of Heliconius erato x Heliconius himera. Lineage (NCBI taxonomy): Eukaryota > Metazoa > Arthropoda > Insecta > Lepidoptera > Nymphalidae > Heliconius > Heliconius erato x Heliconius himera. Next base: position 51,877 of record JAATLQ010038113.1, on the reverse strand, counting down.
TCCAAGGCTAATTTCGAAATCCAACGTTCTGAAGAAATTGAACACAATTTACAACAACACGAAGATCATTTCCACTCTTTAGGCCAAAAGCCCAATTTAGATAGAAACTTGAACCTCCAGAATTATCAGCCACAGTATCTACATCAACCCCATTCGCGTTTTTCATCAACCGAAGAGCTGCTCCGTCAGCAACAGCTTTATGAGCAACAGCGTCGCGCATTGGAGCTCGAGCTACAACGGTATCAGAGCGTTTACCGGAGTCCTGATCCTCTTCACTACCGTCTCCTCCCGCAATCAGAAGACGGTGGCTTCAGGCACCACGATCGTGACCTTGACCCAATTCAGAAGTCGAGGTCACAGTGAGCATAGGAAGATGTCGTAATCCCTCCACTCAAACATGTTTCCAAACTCATCCTTTCATCTCATCAGAGTGTGGTCATTGAATAGCCAATTGCAACATTTTGATTGGCTCATACATACACACGTGTAAACTAATATTCTGAAGAGTGCCCTTCTACACGTTCCTCTCACCGGCGGCCTTGGAGCCTCTGCATTCGGATGTTCTTAAGCTAAATATCCTTTTATCGAACGTGTCCGTTTGATTAATTAAAGTACTCTAACAAAATATATTAAGATTATTTTAAATATGCATCACAGCTATCGAGTGGCATTCGTGATGAATTATTAAATATTAGACATTCATAGACTTTAGTAATCGTGATTCGGAATTGCGAAATTGCCATAAAAGAGCCAGTCTTGTATTAATTTGTGTTGCGTAAGGTTAGGATAAGAAGCCTTTATCTTTACAGATATTTGAAGATGTCGAAATTTATACATAAATATAATATAAAACAGCATGCAGTCGTGATTCTTGTGGAAGTTTCCACATAATACCTAATTTGGTCAAGAAGTTTGTGATAATAATTTGCTTTGATGATTTGGTTTTTTGTTGAGGCATTAAGAACGAAACACTAAACGTAAAAATGAAACAATTAGGTTTTACATTAATTATATGAGTAGAAAAGATTTTATACCCTTAAAATTTGAAAACTAAGCGATTATTTTATTATTACCAGCTCTTCTTCCTAATATGCGCCATTTTATATATATGCTTTATCTAAATAAATTTATTTTTATAGATATAATTTTTCCTACTAAATTGATAGTTAATAAACTCGCATCTGCCTGTGATAATAAAACGTTACATTTGTATTATATTATAGAAATAAATAGAAAAACCGTGAAAAATGTCTGTGATTTGGGCACATAAATTTTTAATAATTTGAATTTTTTTTTCAAGTTAAACGATTATATTTTATTGTTTTATTATAACTTTGTATAGATCATTAGACTAGTGCTTGTTAATGTATATTATCGCAGCTCTGTTATTAATTATATATTATAAGATGTTTATTAACTTACACTATATTATAAGCATAAAATACTCAAAATAAAGCTTGCCAAATACGTATATGACTTTTATTTTAAATATAAAAATACGTAGATAGTAAAAGAAACGAGCAGCTTAAAATCTTCGCCTATGTTCCGGTGGAAGTGAACGCTGCATCAAGAAATGAGGATAAGGAAATTCTAAAACCGCACTATCCCGATGTCCAATAACCTATAAAAGAAATTGCGTATTGGCTAAATCAAACCGGGGCAGTAGTCGTAGTTAAAGAATTAAGAATCTAACACCGACATATTATACCCGTGATACACATATCAAAGATAATGTCACAGTAATTTGTTTTTGATATTAACATTCTTTTATTTATCATTGCTTACTTTTACAATAAAAGTCAGTTGTGGCGCAGGGGCACAAGCGTGGGACTGTAAACGAAACAGGTTGTGCTTTCGATAATCACTCTAAGAAATTGAATATATTACATTTTCACTTCCTCGCTTTAATAAATAGGCAAAGAGCGACGTTAAGCTCCGCCACTGAATACGCAATGCCTCCAGAACTCGACGGAGAGTGGGGAAGTGTTTAAATTTTAACGTAGTATTTTACCTCTTTACCTCTCCGTACCTCGCTATATACGTGCAGCTAAAAAAAACTTAATTATTTCCTAATACCAACAGTGGTCGTGTATTACCGCATTAGGGCACATAGAAGCGTACGTCAATATTGTTCTTGTTTAGCATCACACTGGTGTTGTGATCGCAAACACTGCGTCTGCATTACTAAATATAGAACGTTTTAGGACATTGCTGTTGGTTTGTTACGTTAAACCAACCTTTTTCCCAAATAGACAAAGGGAACCTTATTTCAAGAAATTCCGAAATCGCAGTTATTTTGAGATATTACGTGTTGAACGTTGAACTCAAGGTTACCAGCAGAGTAATAATATTATATATAGTATAGTAATTAATAGTGATAATGCTTTCCTCGAATGGGGATAAAATCTCCATTTGTCGTGTTCACAATCAGGCGCTGTCCCACTGTACTACACGTTTTTTTCTGGTAATAAGGAGTATCGATGAGCTCCTCTACCCATACAAAATATATCTAAAGTCGGTAAAAATAGTGAATAAAGCAACATCTAAGAATATCTAGAAAGAAAACCTAATTAAGTATTTAATAACGTTTTTTTTTAATGAATCTAATTAACTCTTAATCCTACTTATTACATTATAATAGAAAATTTAAACTTTTTTTCTCCTATTGAGGTCAGTCGTGGCGCAGCGGCACGAGGTGTGACTGTAAAACCGATTGGTTGTGGGTTCAATCCCCACTCGAGGAGATGAATATTGACTTAAATTTATATTTCCATTTCTTCGCTCTGGTGTCGAGGTTAAGCGCGGCGTTGAGTTCTGCCACTCAACACGCAGTGCCTCCAGAATTCGGCAGACAGTGGGGAACGGAGTGTCTTAACACTAGGTTCCCTCTGCCTACACTGCTGTGTGCGGGATACAACGTGACGCTGATTTGATTTGATTTCTTTCTCCTATAAATGTTTCAACAATTTTAGAATTACCGTACAAAACAACTACTAATTAGTAAGGAGTCATTAAATACATTCCTAACATCGTTTAGCAAACGTTTGTCACTGAAATGAACTGAAGACTTCAATTTTCAGTGAAACGATTGAGTCTCAAACCGTAGAATGCGATGAAGCGACACGTAATTACTGGCTTTGTTCACGTGATCTGCAAAGCAAACACTCTGTACACGAAATGCTTACGATACTGCATCGTGTATGTATTTGGGTCTAGTTTTTGTTCATTTTACTGTATTTAGATATTAACAAGCAAAAAAAAGAATTATTTATCATTATTTGACATTATCTTTTTATATAAGATCGTTACTATTAGATGTTTTTTTTTTATTTTAAAGCCCTGATCGATGACGATTTATTTTATTTTTCACTTTCCATTCACTAAGAGCCGTACGGCTGATGGGACCCAAAATGTCGCCAAATGTGGTGTCTAGCTTGAAACGAATATTGAATATTAAATTCATAATCATGAGAAATTTTCAAACCATATTAAAATAAAAATAACAAATTTTATTTTCACATACATACTCAAACAAAATGCTACCAAAATAATCAAAAGCTCTCTAAAACAAAAAGCATAATACACATATTCTATCACCACACATATCGGCAAAGAGTATTTGAAAGCCACACTCGTACACGCCCAGCACACGCAAATGTCATTTCGATGTAGAGTACCACCTACACGGGTCCACTCGCCCCCTGACACTAGAACGACAGCTGCAATCCTCTCAACGTCCACTGAAAATTGAAAAGTTCCACTAAATGTTCGAGATGCACCTGAAAAATAATAATCGTGTTACAAGCCAGCAGTTTTTTGTGGATTTACGTGATTATGACTCTATTATTTGAATTTTTTTTTGTGTTTAGTACATTTATCTCTTTTAATGTTATATAGAACTCTTTGGTTATTACGTGATTGACGGACAGCACACAGACGAAACTATTGAACTTTAAATTTGGCATGCAGATAAAGTAAGAAGCAAGGTTAGCATTAAGAGGGGATTCTCGATATTCTTACGAGAACGAGAAAAAAATGGGAACATTTTACGTCTTAGATTCCATGCAAAGAAAATTGCGGGCGACGACTAGTGCTTAAATGCATATTTACTTTAAATTTATCTATAATTCATTTTATGTTTTTATTAATGCTTAGCATAACCAATACTAATTATTTAATTACAATTGTACACATATGTATAGTATTTATTAATTATTCATATACTTTCCAAGTAGTTAACTACACTTCTTAATCCAAGAATAACTTATTTATAAGCTCTCTTTCTCTTTGTTGGAGTTAATAAAAGGTTTGAAAGTTTTTACGATCGTTCCGTCCCTGCTGTTCGGAACATCTTAAGATTTATTATCTCAAGCGATAATCGTGGTAAAGTAATCTTAATTTTATACAAAAGTTAACTTTAATTATCTTATTATGAACCTTTTGTGACGTAGTTGGTACAAGTCTGTTTCACATCGTCTTTACGTCATATGCGCTACGGATTCTGAAAATATTTCGTCGTGAAATATTTTCTAAAATCTATGTATAAAGGAAAATATTACTAGATTAATTTAAACATGGAACACCGATGCCATCGCTGTTATGAACAAGTTTTATATCAAACTAGAGGGCGCGCGCAGCTTCGCCCGCTTATTTGCACCCTTAGGAGTGAATTCTAAAAAAAACCACGAAACAAGTATTCAATGAAATATTTTTAACAGTTTGAATTTAATTTCTTATAAAAATCGGTACCAATGTAAAGATTTTTCCATATAAACCTTCATCCCCTTATTTGTACCTTTAGGGGGTGAATTCTAAAAAATCATGAAACACGTGTTCAATGAAATATTTGTAAGAGTCTGAATTTCAAATTTTATAAAAATCCGCTCCGATTTAAAAAAAAAAGCCATACAAATTTTCAATCCCTATTTCATCCCTTTAGGGTTAAAATTTTTCAAAAATCTGTCCAAATTTTACGTTTCTTCCATCAGCGGTTACGACTGTGAGTGCGTCTTACCTCAGTCAGTCAGGTACATGTCCATTTATAAATATAGATAGATAATATACAACATTTAAAAAAAATAATGCAATAGAGAACTGAGAATGTTTCACTAACCTTGTTTTCCTACACACAAACAAAGGGAGTAATGAGTTAATATAAAAAAGAAAATATAAATTTACACTCAATTTCACAGAAGAGGCAAACTAATTACTACTTCCTTTTCCAGGCGAGCGTAAATATGATCTAAAGCTCAGACGCTGAAAGTCGGAACTTTCAGGTAAATCTCTAATCCCAGCCAATGCTGTACCAATTTATTGGCCAATGCAAAGCCTTTGCGGCTAATTTCGAACTTTAGCTCCTCTATTGTTTAGAGCTGCTGCTGGAATTTGAACTTTACCTCTATATTAATAGAGTTTAATTATTTTCGGTTAGGGTTTCGGTTAGGGTAGGGATATATTGGTATTGTTGAACATTTACTAATATTTTGACCCGTAAGTCCCAGTTATTAAGGGCTACCGTAGACGTGCACTTGCAGTAAGGCAATGTGGTCGTTACGCAAACGACGCGATGTTCTACCGTCATTACCTGCGCCACGGATTCCGAATTGCTACGAGAGACCTCTTTCAAGGAGGATGGTGTGGAACAAGCAGCGTTGCGCAATGAATATGAATATAAATATTTATTATGTTTATTTGATGTTTTAACTGACACAGTAAATGTGGGTGTGAGTTTTAAAGTAAGATTTTTAGCTGCTGGGTAATTTCATTTTTCATAATCCCCCAAAAAGAAACTACACTAAATTCATATTTTACAACTAAGTAAAATATAATGATACCCGGAAGCATTAGGTTACATATTATTGCTGGTAAATTTCAGGAAATTAAACTATGCATTTCGTTTAAATTTTTATTTATAAGCAAATTTATACAAAACATAGTTAGTTATCTGTTAAAGACTAAATAAAATATATTCCTTTACATTATACGCTTTTCTAGTTTTCTTGCACCATTTCCATTGTAAGAGCGCAGTGAACTGCATGTCATGCTATTTTAGTTCAACACTATTACCTACAAGGATATGTACTACCAATAGATGGAACCTATCTATGTAGAGTATAAATACGAACAGGAGTTATTTTAGCTCACCAAAATAGTATTAAAGTTTTAGTCTCTTTGCAAAATAATATTCTATAGAATAGAATAAATTCTCTCTCTCTTATTTGTACTAAACGACACGCGAGAGGTGAATATTATAAATGTAGAAGTTAGGCTATTGATTCCACAAAATATAAAATAATTAAAATTTGTAGTATTTTAGATAATTATAATAGCATATCCAAGATTGGATCCACCTTTGTGGGTTTTATACCCATATCTCTGGAACTGCCTCTGCAGTTATCAGACTCTCAATTTCTTATGCGAAAAATACTAAAAGATAGTACTTTTAATATTTTCTTTTTTTTCTCTTTTAGTACCTTCAAAACTCACCATTCACCATTTATCAAATGAATACCAAAATACACATTTTAGAGAACGAAGAATTTCATAGAGAAGCCAATATTAGCAGCGTTTTTAGGAAACACTATTGCCGTCGTGGTCTTGTCCGTCAGTCTCGGCGTATGATGACTTATTTTTTTTAAATCTAAGAAAAACAAATCTTTAAAATTTGAATTATTGGCAGCGATACTACCATTTTACACTTGGCAATGTATTGTGGGTTTGATTTACCAGTCTTTTACCATATCTGTTTAACACGCTTTTGTCGTCTAGTTAGGTTAGACCAACCACGGCGTTAATTTTTTTTGTAGCCTAACTTATATGATGTATGTAGATGAGTGAAAATAAATAGAAATGAAGCCAGATACAACCATTACTTTCCTTATTATTGTGTTAAAAGTTTCCTTCTATAGTTATTATTATTTTTACTTCAGAACAATAAACATTTGCAATTTCAAAATGAAAATATAATTTATTCATTGTTATTTAAAAGCAATTCCTTACTGGCTTAGATGGAAGCTCACTATGAAAGCTTTACAAAAACTTTAAGTCGTCTATTTAATTCTTTTTGATGTTCTTTTTGATTTATGCTTAAATTGCTTACTTTACTTTATATTCGTGAATTTCTCTTTTTCCTCTTTAATAGCACAATTTTGTACAAAGATAATTTAATATTATCTCTCTCTGTTCGCCGTTTTTTAGTTATAATGTTCCAATATTGAGACTTAGGTTACTTATGACTGACTTAGGTAAGAGATTAAGGTGTGACTGTAACGCGATGGTTGTGGATTCGATCCCCACTTGAGACAAGGAAATAGCTTCCTCTGCCTACCATGTTGCGTGTGGGATACAGCGTTAAGCTGATCTGATCTATGTGCTTGTGATATTGATTTTGTCGTAATATAGTGACACAGCAGTTGACTGTATACAAGACAAAGTGCGGTGCTTATCTCGCAATGTCTCAAAAACTTCCTTTGCCTACACTGCTATATGCGAGGTAGACCATGTACACATACACACATACACACACACATATATATTTATTTATTTATTTATATACATGTGCAAGTACCTATCGCAATATATTGTCATTAACTTGTCCTTAGCATTGACCAGTAATCAAAGCCCGCATGCAATCGTTATCGGTAATCTAATTCCATCAGATTAGAGCTTTGTGACGTCACTTACAAGCATATTACGTCACTTCTGTGGTATTATGTGCTCATAGTCTTGATGATCTGATAATTGAACCTAGGAACCTAGTGAAAAGAATCCATTCCCCACGTACCGCTATATTACGCATACTAATCGATACAATGGTATCGATTATTTATTTTTATATTTTATTTTAACTGCACCGTAACGATATCCACATTAGTTTAGTTATGTAAGAAAAAATGTATGTGGTCAAAGTCAACATTTTTCTTTAGTTAATGAACGTACAAGTAATATCAAAAGATGAAAAAAAAGTTTTGTTTTTATTACTCTCAGCTTTATTGTAATTGGTATTGTTAATTGCAAGTAATTGGATTTATTCATATTAATAAGTAATCAATAAAGTATCTTAGAAAGTAAAGGAATTATAATCATTGACATCACCAGCTTTTTATATAGAAAATAAATAAAATATAAATGTAAAAATTCATATAAATTCTATAGCAACAAAACTTTTTAAAGACTTTTAAAGTCAGCTGCGAAATAAAGTGAGACGCAATTTATGCTTTAATTCCCTAAACTTATGTTACTTCCAACCAATTGAAAGACATTGCGGAGTACTCGTAAAGTTCAAAACTAGACAGAGAAATATAATCCTAATTTCTATATTAAAATAAGGCTTATTTCGCTATACAAATTTTCTATTTGGCGTACACTAGGCAGACTGTTTAGTAGGAATCAGGGCGAGATCAAATATTTATGTAGCGAATCGTCTGCGGAAGCTAATTTTGTAACTTTACCGCGACAGGAACAATTGAAAATCGATATTGACTAGTTCTCGTTCCTACGTTATTTAGTAAATGATGCCAGGCTTAAGCCTATATGCATGGCCTGTATGGTACGTGGTTCCTTGCTTTGGGAGAATTATAATTTTTAAAATAATTTTTATTTCGTTAGATTGAACAATTAATTTTTTTTCTTAAAAATAAGTGCAAAATGCCAAATGTAATGTCTTAACACTACGCTATTATTTAGATAAAAAAGCGTACAATTTTAATATATTTGGCCATATGTATATATCATTTAGTCGAGGCAAAGTGCAGCGTTGAGTTCTGCCACTCAACACGCAATGCCTCCAGAATCCGGCAGAAAGTGGGGAACAGAGTGTCTTAACACTGCGTTCCCTCTGCCTACCCTGCTGTGTGCGGGATACAGAGTGAAGCTAGCACTTTTTATTTGTCACGACATTTTTGCATTTACGCAGTATTAGATACATACATATCTAGTTAAGTCTTAATTTTTTCGCTGGACACTTATCGACTTTTGTAATTTTCTATACTTAGTCCATACACCTAAGTGTTTATTTGTTATATTTTAAAATGCAAATAGTAATATTTTTTTCTGTTTGTTAGCCAATTTAAGAATATAATTTTTAGACAAGGAGACTATACATAGATAAAATTCTTTATTAGATATCTAAAAGCAATAAAAATAAAGACTTTAAAAAAATAACAAAAAAACTGAAAAAAAAATATTCTACGCAGGAATAGAGGTATGCATAGAAGCTTATCACTATTAGAAAATTTAGTGTTTAAGCACTCCATTCTCCACATTCTGCCTGCTTTGACTACATTTAACTCTTTCTAGTTTTATCTAATTATTCTATGCCGAATTTATAGGTTAATCGGTCTTATCATTCATCAGTTTCTCCACTACTCGTAACTAACATAAATCTGTGCTACATACATGTGTTTAACGTTCATAACTGGATTTTAGAGGATACCTCGGCTTAAATCAGCTACCTAGGATTAGTTAGGGACTAATAATTTTAACAATGGCTTGAATGTTTGTTACATACTGATACTGGGACTTGAGGCAGTCGTGGCGCAGTGGAATAGCGTCTGACTATAAACGCTGCGGTTGTATGTTCGATCCCTAATTATTGAAATATTGTATTAGTTTACATTCATTTTTCCGCTATGGTAGACAAAGCGCCATGTTGAGTTCTATTTTATATTCGGTTCAATATTTTTACTTATTTTGGTTTGTGGAAATCCAGATTCTATATAATTCATATTATATATAAATAATCACTTGAATCGATTGATCTTCATTTTACACAAACGAAGAACTTAATTGAGGAAACACAGGAAATAAAAAAGGTACGGTCAATCAAATCCTGTAGCGTGAAACAAACTCATAACAAAAAACATTCTTATATCGAACCTAGAACCGTTGCGTAAACAAACCAAGGCTTTTTAACTTTCGCACGATATTGTCATACATTTATCCATTATATTCCATAAAACATTTTTTTCATACAATTCTATTATAAAACGAATACGTTAAAATCGAATAAATATTAAATAACTACCAATCGAATATACCTGTATTTATACGTCGCTTCGAGAAAACCGCAGTCGGGGCGGAAATGCTGTCGCAGCTTCATTGTATACCTTCCGCTATTTGTATATCTTTAATGAATTTATAATTTGTAACGAACTGTTTCTGTATTTTACTGTTGTTAATAAAGTAAAATTCTGTATTGTTTGCTTAATCTACTTTCTGTATTTGTCATCGGTTATTTTTTTTAAGCAAGGCCAGTCCTGGCGTGCCCCTGGCAAAGGTGTGTGACACTCGACAAAATTAAATATTTATTTAAATGTATATTTTCATTTCTTAGCTCTAATGTCGAGGCAAACGCGCGCACTAAACACCCAATCCCTCCAGAATTCGGCAGATGGAGAGTGGAGTGTTCTAACACTAGGTTTCCTCTGCCTACCCTGCTGTGTGCAGGATACAGCGTAAATCTAATAATTTTTTAAACTATACTTCGAATTATATTATATTATACTTCGAATGCGGCTCTAGAAGAATTACGGTTAGGTATGTAGGGAGACAGAAACTTGGACAGTGTAGATTACCATTTAAAGAAATTTAATTTTTTTAAGACTTCGATTGGATCACTTATCCCAGGATCTACTCCTAGCTCTTCTCCCTGGACAACGCGATGGGTACTCACATGGTTAATCCATGGAACGATAAAAAGTTTTGTCACTAAATGAATCAGAATGAGTGTGAGACTTGTAGCCCAGTGGACAGCGTCCAGCTGTAAACTGGACTGTTTTAGGTTCAACTCGGGGGAATGGGACAACTCGTTTTGGTCCACCACTCAACACGTAATGTCTTGAATTCAGACGGAAATTGGAGGACGGAATATCTTGACATTAGTTTCTCTCAGCATATAATGTTATTTATACATTTATTTCGCTTTCTGATATATAATTTAGAAATAAAACGTAAGGAGAAAAGTATTAAGTAAAATAAATCTTAGGTAATCCTCGTCTGTTTGCTGCAGACGATTCAGGGGAAGAGTTCAATTCGTCTTGGGACTTAAGTGTTATAAAACATCACCGCTACTTCGAGAGATAGTTTTATTTCAATCCACTTTACGATTTGTTTGCGAATGTTGTTTTTTTTCTATTTTTATATCGATGTATTTATTTAATGTTATTAAAAAAAACCAACATTTCTAAGCATAAGTTTATTTAAAAATAAAAAATATAATTGTAGCATTACAGTGTCTGATTGAAAACGTGACGATTGTGGGCTTGATCCCCACTCGGGGAACTAATTATGTATATTTAAATTGCTTTTGTTTTCTTTTTAGGACAGAGGAAAAAGTATAAACTTCTCAAAAGTGATTCTTTCTCTATATGTACCATAGTGAAATTATTAGTAAATTTATTAATAAAAGCCTTTGTTCTATCACTTTTCTACTTTTTATATATATTCCTGCAGTGAACATAAGGCCAGTGGTGGCGTAGTTGCACTAGCGTGTAACTGTCAGCTGGACAGGTAGTGAGTTCAATTTGCATCCGAGGAGATTAAATATTTGAAATCATCATTTCGTTGCTCTGATAACGCAATAAAAAGCGGCGTTGAGTTTCGCCACTCAAAAAGCAATGCCCAGGTTCCTCCTGAGTACCCTGCTATGTGCGGCATATAGGGTAAAGCTAAAAAACATACATAATATAATGAACCTTAGTAATATATAATTTTCTTGTTACAGTCCAAATTGAACTGCGAATCATTAGATGATGAACTGGCGTTCGAAGTGCGATGGGCTATCGCCGGCGACAGCATCGTGCTACAACTAGTTGCTAAGCTTGGTGAGTCACATTGAAAATAAAATAACTAAAATATATATATATTTATGTACACCCCCGTAGCGCAGTACACGCTATGGTTGTAAGTTCAAATATCAACTAGGATTCTAGTAATAGGTGTCCTATTATATATTATATTTAGAAATAGGCCTCACTTAATATGTAATGCCTCTAGAATCTCTTAATAATATAAAAACGCTTCTAAAGTACTTAAGCCACTTAGAGTTATCGCTAAGTAAATTCATTTGGTGTTTTTCTTGTATGAAAATATATAAAATTTAAAATTTATTAGTACATTTTCTATAGCAATAATAATCCTATCAAAAATATAAATGTAAAAATAGAGCCAAGTTAAAGTAATGCGTCGTTTTCCACTGTACCGAGAATAGAATGAAAGATCTATGTTTATGGATACCGAGTTATGTTTATTACATTATAGTTTATGTTTTCCTTCGCGATAAAATTCAAGGCTTGGCGCGGGTCTTGATAAAGTGGTCTATGTAAAAATTTATAACGATTTCTTTTTATATAAATTATGAACTTTATTTTACAAATATCAATTGCAATTAAGTTAGCTTAAAACAAAACTGTAAGTAAATGAAGGATTTTTTAATTGAAACTATTTAGCCGAATTACTCATGTATATTTTAACTTTACACATTTTTGGCAACCCGACGACGTTTCGAACATCACTTGTACAGAAGATTTGATGCAGTTAGATAATTTTATTTCAAATGTATATAAATCGAAAATCATTTACCTTAATAATGTCAGACGAAAACATAATCCATATATATAGAAGATTTGTACAAAATGCTATTATTGGAAGTATTTTTAAAGGGAATTGAAATTGAAATAATTATTTTTATTATTTGTTCTTTAAAATGATAATATTAATTAAATCATGAAAGCAATTCAGATGATTAAATAAATAATTTTGTAGTACAAGCGAGTGAAGCCCCGAGCGGGACTCTAGTAGAAAATAAAATATTTTTGATTTCCACTAGTAAAAAATAAAGTACTTTTGATTTTTAATGCACTATGCAATACATGAGCGTTGAACAGCTATTAACTGTTAATTCGATGCCATAATTAATGTGGTCGAGATTACATCGAGGATGGCGGACATTTGTCCTTAATGACAACAATCTATAGAGAAATTGACAATATATTACGCGTGCGTACGTTTTGTAATATGCAGGAGTGGATCATTACATAATGTTCACTTATAGCTTTTAACTCTGCAATTGTAAAGAAAAGTTGCTTAACAAGCTTTCTTCCTGGAGTAGTCGCCTACAGAGAGAAATCAGTGCTGAAACTCTGTTTTTCATCTTCTGCCCAGTTTTCGAGACATTCTGTATTGCACTCAGGACTCGCTTTGTCTACTAGAAGAACGTGGAATAATTTACATGTAATCCTCCAGCCAGACATTGGCCCACAATGGCTTTGAAATCAAAATATACGAAAGTAATATGTAGATTTTGATATTTAGTTCGACTAATTTTGACCGGAGGTCAGATAAATCATATTTCCGATTGCACTACCAATAATTCGAATTAAGTATCAACCAAGCCGAATATCAAAATGTAAGCCAAATCAAAACAATTTCTTTTATCTTAATTTATTCACATATAAATTATTGTAATAAAAAATATTAATACATAATTTAAAACGTTTTCTTAGACTTCTGCCATTTAATAAGACAATATTCATAATGTAATAGTTTCACTAGTATACATGAGATATATTTTTTGTAACTGGCAACATTGAATATGTCTTTATAACGGCCGATCCTTTCAGCCTCTTGGCACGAAGTATATGGTAGTTCCGACCAACTCTAATTTAATACTATGGCAACTATCCAGAAATATGAGGGGAATAACCTTTTGTTACGTTCAGTGACATGATGTGACCTATTTTTTGCAAAAGTACTTATATTTAGAATAAAGTAGTTAAGTATTATTAATTTAGCTTAAAGAGCTGTAGATTTTATCGCTATGTGAGTGATTATATTTAATTTATATACATTGCGCTTATCATCTTTATGTTCTCTCCTTAACACTTAATATCTTTAAGTGGAAATTGAAGAACGGAGTGTTTTATCATAAGTTTTCCCCGACTACCTTGCTCGGTGCTGGAGATGAGTGAATCCCAAAAAAAAAACTTTAATAATCCATCATTTTTAATATACATATGTATATCTGAATTTTAAAGCCACTGTTTATATAAATCCATCAAGATAATATTACTTTTATTACAAATATTAGTAACTGTCAAAATTATATTTTACCCCACGACTTTTAAGTTAAATCGGACATCGTGGATTATATATAATTCACAACTTTTTACCTGCAGCTTGTTCCTCCGTTTTCATAGGAAAATAACAACTTATTAACGTATTTTTCTTACCTAAGTGTGGAATAACACTTTAAAAATGTTTAAAAATGTTTAAAAATAGCAACTTTTCTACACAACAATTTCTTTTCCTACAGATGAAGGTGAATACATGTCTTTCGGTGTCTCTGGTAGCCTCGAGCGTTCCCAAATGGTAGAAGGCGACGTAGCGGTCGCGGGCTACAATGTCACCACAATGAAGGGATTCGCAGACGATTATTACTTGGACGCTAAGAGTCAGTGCGCTGGGAAACATGGGTCATGTCCCGATGACAAAATTGTTGTAAGTACATATATTTAACTTTGAGATCAGATTTGGCGCAAGGACACAAGTGTTTGACTATAAACGCGACTGGCTGTGGGTTCGATCTCCGCTTGAGGAAATTAAATATTTATTTAAATTTATAATTTAATTTCTTCCCTTTGGTGTCGAGGTAAAGCGCGGTGTTGAGTTCCACCAGTCAACAATGCCTTCAGAATTCAGCGAAAATGGGGAACGGAGTGTCTTAACAATAGATTCCCTAAGGTTATCCTGCTGCTATAGTGTATTTTTAGTATTTTAATTTCTACGGATTAGGTTTACTGAGCTTTACCTGACATTAGCGGAAACGAAACGACGAAGATATAAAAAAAGTATGAATTTTAGTTTAACGCAAAATAAATAAATATTAACTAATTATTATATTAAATAATAATAAAAGATACGTTAGTTTATATGCTACGTTAGTTAATAAAATTGAAAGAAGAAGTCAGTGGCTATAAGGTTATAACCAAATAAGGATATTATTCTCGAATAAACACAAGGTGGTTCAGTTTTTAATTTTGTATAAGCTTTAAATTCAAAGTTTAAAATTTATTTTGCTTTTCAATTTTATTAATACAATGTGTTACAATCTTTCGACTTCTACCTTAAAATTATAATTATAGTATTATATTGTTTTGGTAAAATAAGCATAGCAAAAATTATGAACTCATATACGTACAACGTCCTATACATATACACAAATAGAATTTTTTTAGCATCGTCCTCTATTTAGCACTTGTCTAGTAGGCATAGGGAACTTGGGAATCTAGTTTTCGTTAGACACTTCGTTGTCATTAAGACACTTCCTTTCTTTACTTTCCGCCAAATTTTCGAGGAATTGGACCTTGAGTGGTGAAACTCAACGCCGCGCTTTGCTTGGTTACCAGAGCGATATACAAATAATAATTAGTTCTTTGACCATTTTAAATGAAACTAATTTAACCGGATTAATCGCGCCGCGTTGGGGAGTCTACCGGTAACCACGAACTACTGCAAAGTGTTCGAAACGTAGGATTTCCAGTTGCATCGAAACTACTTACGTGACGGTGTATAATATTTTTTTCAGCTATATATCATTATTACAGATTTCAGTAAACTCGTATCAACAAAATTTTAATGCTAAAAAGAAACAATTTTAATCAATATAATTCAGTGTACACAACTTACGATTAGTTGTTATATAGTCAAATAATAGTGAGTGAGTCCATCGCGGCGCGGGATGACAAGGATGCGACTGTAACTCGATGGTTCTGGGTTTGATCCCCACGGCACCACTGTAAAATACCCAGCAATGAATACCGCCACTTTATAGTGACCACTGAAAGTGAAGAACGGGGTATCTTAACACTAGGCTCCTTCTACTTACCCTGTTATGTGGTACAGCGTGAAGCTTATTTTTTTAATCAATACGAATCTACTCACACGACTTATATATAGTAGAGACTTATAATTAGTAAGCATTGATAACTTCGAGAAGCTCTACCAATACGCCGTTAAGCTAACCATGTTGCGCCGTGGCTCGTGACCTATCGGACGAGGCCGCTCCTAATCTAATACAAAATGATAGATTAATCCGATCCCAGCGCAGATTGTTATCAGGGGCAGGACGCGTTACGTTTAAACCCTAATGTAGGCCCCGGGCATCGATAATTTCTAATCTTACCCATATCAAACACGATGTGAACTCTATAACGGTTGCTTCAACGCAAAGATCATCTCTATATTTTATTCAAAAAGAACTATAATGCTGTGAAAAGATTTTTGTATTTCCGATAATATCTAATTGGTAGGATTCGGTCATGTATAGTTAACATGTTTATAAATTGCCCATAAACAGAATTAACAAGGAAATAAAAATATACATAATATAGAGGCTGTCGTGGCGCAAACCGTCCGACTATTGTGGGTTCGATTTCCACTCGGGAAATGAATTATTTTCAGTTCCCTGCTCGCGTGGCATTGAATTACACCACTGAGAACAGAGAGTCTCTGCAATAAGTTCTCTCTGCTGGCCTACTATGCGAAAAAGCTCTGAAGCTGTTTTTTTAATTAAAAAATATATTAAGTAAGAGCAAACCCTAGAATATTTCGAGTCTAGAATTGAAGTAATTTGGCTGAACAGACGTTATATTGGGCTCAGAATGTGAGATTCAAGTTTTGGAGGCACAATTGCCAAATTGCGTTCCTGTGTGAATTCTTTCGAGAATGGTAGAGTCACTTTTATATTCTGGAATATGAGCTTTATAATTTTGAGAGCTGCTTACATACACGAGAAATAATATTATTTCACGAATTAAAATTAAACAATATTTTTATATATATGGTTATTAACATAATTCATTTACTTTCCTTGCAATGGTAAAGCGCGGCATTAAGATCCGCCACTTAACACGCCATTCCTTGAGATTTTGGCGAAAACCGAAGTATATATCCGATATATATATATTTTAACTCTAGGTTCCCTCAACCAATACAAACAACGTGAACGTAAAAAAAGTAATGAAGGCTTCATTTGTAATATGAAAGGCTACATCATGGGTCCACGTAAAGCCTCACTCTACAAATTAGATGCTTAAAACCAAGTTCAAACATTTTCGTTACATTCTTGTTGCAAATTCCATAGCTGTTTGTTTCAGAGCAGTGAACATTCGTACTACTCGTTACACATTATACAAATACATTCGTTGATATACTATGTTAGAAGTAGAGACTGTGGAAATGGGCACGAAATAAATACTGTATTGTTTTTTCAAATACTTCATACTTTTTCTATACATTTATATATTGTATTGGTTAAATTTTCAAAGATTTTTAAAGATACTTTTTGTAAAGCCAGTTAAATTATAATACATTTTTAAACTTCTTTCTTTTTTTTCTAACATTATTTCATTAATTTAAGTTATTTGATTGATTATTATTTGTTGATATTGATATCACTATACTCATTTTGATTGAGGATTCTACATAAATTGGACATGTATGTAATGTTAAAATAAACACATTAACAAAAAAACATACATCGTCACAGCGTCTTGTGGTTTACAACGACGGTTGTGAGTTCAATTCTCTCAACAGAATTTTCATTATCTAGTTCTGATAAGAGGAGAAAGCGCAGCGTTGTGTTACACCACTCATCACATTGTGTCGTGAAACAAAAATATATCAAAACAAATTTAATACAATGTTACAGAAAAACACCAACTCAATTCGTCTCTTAAACGCCGCACGCGTCAACGGATACTCCATAGTAACGTACCAGCGTCCCCTCAAGGCATCTGACAATTTGGACAAACCTATATACACCAACATCAGTCAGCCTATCATTTGGGCGGTGGGGCCGTTGAACTCGGAGCTAGAAGTATCTTATCATCATCATTTTCTTAAGGTATGTATTATTTTATTAAAGTATGTTTATTTATTCGAAGTCATCGTCGTGGCACAGATGTGCGAGTGTAAACGCGACGGTTGTGGGTTCGATTCCTACTTGAGAGAATAATATATTTTTATTTCAGCGCTCTGGAAACGAGGCACAGTGCGGTAGTCGGAAACTGTTACTTATTATGCCTTATTTGAAAATCAAATGTGTTTCTTATAACTGAAAACAGTATTTAAATTACAATTTAATTTTTATTCAATAAACAAAAAAAAATACATAAAATCTAATAAAACTTTTACCACAGCTTATTAAAACTCAACACGTAGTTTTTTGATTAATTTAAAATACAAAAAAGTATAAAATGTCATTAGCTGGAAGCTGAGAACGTGACGCGTACTGATAATAATTACTAAGCTTAAAAATATTAAAAAAAGATTAATATTCCGTTTAGTAAATTAGATTAATATTCTTACTAATTTATTCGTAAAATAAAATGAAATAAGTAAATTTAATATTTTACGAATTATTCAAATTATTTTTCAAAATATTTAATAAAAAAATGTTTTATGTTTGTGTATTTTATGTAATTTTTTATATATTCATAGTTATTTTAACTTGTGAATATAATATAAAAATTTTAATATTACCTTATATGGTGAACTTTCGTTTTGTTACAAACAAACCCCGGCAACCGATTATGATAATTCTTTATTTTTTTTCGAAAGGATACACTTCAAGGGTAGTATGATGAAAGTTTGGTTATTCTTTTATTATGGAATCAGATTAAAATTGAAGAAGTCGGTTTTTTTTTTGTTGAAAATTATAATTATTAAAGTTGTGAAGTAAACAAGAGTACCTACCCACTAGCTATAAAACAATTTAGTTTTGTACATTTTTTATAGCAAACAGATTTGCATTGAGATTCAAATCTAATATCTCAAAAAAGCATCTAAAGAAGTCAAAAGAATGTACCAACCAAGTAGTTAAATGCAAAAAAAACTCCAAAAAATACATCTTACTATAAAATTTACTGTCTGTTAATTTCTATTAAACAATTTTAGAGCTCACCTCAACTTTTTCTTTAATACGTAATATACATTTCAAAATTTTATTAATATTCTAATGGCCGCCCAAACTTTGTAAGCTTTGCACTACTTATTATTCGTTTTTAAAGTAACTTCTAACGCTTCCGAGCTGAAGCGCACCTGATGTCGAAATTGTTTTTGTTCATGCCAATAAATAGCTTTGTTAATTTTAGCTCAAGTATGGATTTTTCAATTTCA
Organism: Heliconius erato x Heliconius himera; assembly: GCA_013421005.1. Classification (NCBI taxonomy): domain Eukaryota; kingdom Metazoa; phylum Arthropoda; class Insecta; order Lepidoptera; family Nymphalidae; genus Heliconius; species Heliconius erato x Heliconius himera. The sequence goes on along the minus strand of JAATLQ010038113.1, from coordinate 32,701 downwards.
AACTTTTGTTATATAAGTTTTTGAATAAATAGCAGTCAAGAAATTAAAATTAAATCAGCTCCACGCTGTATCCCGCACACAGCAGGGTAGGCAGAGGGAACCTAGTGTTAAGACACTCCGTTCCCCACTTTGTGCCGAATTCTGGAGGCATTGCGTGTTGAGTGACAGGCTGTTAGATAGAAAAGAGAGTACTCCGTTCTTCACTCTCCGCCTGAATCGAGAATTCATTCTCCGAAACGGAATCGAACCAACAACTATCGCGCTTACAGTCAGATGCTGTAATTTTGCGTCACCAGTCGTGACGCAAAATTACACTGCGACTATTTATCATATATAGGCCAGTCGTGTCGCAGCGACACGAGGTGTGACTGTAAAATCGACTGGTTGTGGGTTCGATCCCCACTAGAGGAAGAGAGAGGTGAAATATTTAGAGAGGTGAAATATTTACTTAAATGAATATTTACATTTCTTCGCCCTTGGTGTCGACGCAAAGCGCGGCGTTGAGTTCCGCCACTCAATACACAATGCCTCCAGAATTCGGCGGGAAGTGGGAAACGGAGTGTCTTAACACTAGGTTCCCTCTGTCTACTCTGCTGTGTGCGGGATACAGCGTGAAGCTAATTAATTTCTTTGAATTATTATTTTATGACGAATACGAATCTAGTGAAATTAAATAACAAAATCTTTACTTTACACGTCCACATAATAAAGAGTTTTTCTAGTAGTGACTGAACCACTATCCTCTTGTTTCAGAGACATAACATTTAATGTGCCTGTTTGTGTATTTTTTATGTAATAATTTTTTTTATTGTAGGGCGATAGATTCTTGGACTTCGGAAGGCCTCCATTCTGGAACTGTCCTATACCTGAAGAAGATATGAAACCCGCTAAAGATGATTCTCATATTATTGAAAAAGATAAAGCAAATGTAAGTTTAACGTTTATTTTTTCTTTGAGGCCAGTGGCGCGGGGGCACAAGCTTGATACCTATTTGAAGAAATTAAGTATTAACCATAACGTAAAAAAATAAACTTGTACGGATTAATTTGGAATTTGTAATTAATTTGTTAAAAAAGTTAGATTTATAAAATATCCTTATAATTTTTTTTTTAATTTTAATTTAATTTAGTGATTACTTGTCAGTTAAACAGTACAGATTACAGTTTTTTAAGAAAAATTTAAAGGAAAAGGGTCTACAAAATACATAAAAAAGTAATACAAAATACAAATTTGAAAAATATAATCAATAATTAATCATAATAATATATATTTGTTTAGGCACAAATAATAGAGTTCAAACCGGTGCCGCGTCCTCGCCCGGTGCCTGCGACGTTGGCCTGGGACATCCCCGGCATACAGTGCTATGAGCCTCCAGATGGCGTCTTTTACGCGCAGATGGGACCTACAGGAGGGAAACATGGATATTCTGCTATTACTGGTAAACTTATAATTTTTATATACTATTATTTTTAATAAGCTTTTCGCAATTTTTTGTTTTTACGTATTGCTTATTTGATACGCATATTTTTGCTGTTTGTTGTCGAGAATATTTTTGTGAGGTACGTAAAATATGTCCAAGCTTACTCGAACACCTCCACCACCACCTTCCGAATAAATGGTTCTCAGAATCAAACATAGTTGGACGGGATGCTTCAGATGATAGCAAAATAGATTTTGTAAATATCAATCAGACATAAAGAGGATCTCAAGGGTTTCAAGGATCAAATAAACGAATTAATTCGTTTATTAAAAAATTAACAACTTGATTCTATCACTGAAACTATTTTTAAGCAGACTGCACTCATAAAAAATCTAGCAAATAACGTTGCCAAGCTAAAGACACAAAACGAAGAAATTAAAAGAACAAATAACGAAATTAAAACGTCCATTACTTTTATTAAAAAAATATGACAATATGAAAAAAGAGGCAGAATCCCTAAAAAGAGAGAAGCAGCAGCAGATTAACTATATTGAAAACTTAGAAAAGAAAATAAACGATCTTCAACTCAAGTCACGTACATCCTCCATTGAAATTCGAAATGTTCCCTATGACGCAAAGGAAACAACTAGTGATCTACGTGAACTAGTTTCCCGTGTAGGCAAAATATCCAACGTATCTACAAATCAGTCCGATACTAGGGACTTCTATAGAACTGATGGAAAGCGAGCAAAACAGCGCCCCATTGTTGTCGCTAAGTATTTGCTACGGTTCAAAAGAAAACCACTCTCCTCAGATACATCCGGGAAGAAAATAAAGCAAAACACTAATGCTGAGTAAATCTATACCGAAATACTAGGTATTGCTGGAAAACGACAACCAGTATACATCGCCGAACATCTACTTATATCTACTACAAAGTCGTTCAACTCTGACTCGACTGATATAGCAAGATACTTGCAACCGACAAAGTTCTTGTGAGGTCCTGAACCAGACACGTCCAGGGTACCTAAATTCTTCCAACTTAACGGCTGGTTCAGGACCTATACAGATAGTACTCGAGTTCAAGCTCACACAGGCCATGTACATTTCTTCTTTGAGGAAGTAAAGATTTTTTTAATATTATTATTTTAAATATTGTACATTTTTGGAAGCGTTTCGAACACTACTATCATCTGTGGATACGAGTTAAGACTTCTGTTTTACATACTTTACTGTTTGTAGGACAATTTCCAAAATATATAGATACTTAACCGCTTTCGCCAAATAGTTGTTTTTTCAACTAAAAGTAAAAAAACTATCCGAAAGTATCAGGTAAAAAAATTGTAGAAAATCTCAATAAAATCATCTTATGAAACAAACTATAAAGTTTTTCTCAAAAAAATCATTTTAACCATAAATTATCATACATTTTAAAAACAAGCTTTTAAAATAATAAATATATAATACCTATTAGTAAAATAAATACAGCAAAATGCAGTTTAGCTTTCAGAGCTTTCTACACAATGTTTAATTCATCGACTGTTGAAGTATAAATAATAGTATATGAAATATTACAGCAGTCCAAAGCGTAAGGAAGACTATAATAATGTTTTATGATAACGAAATAATATATTTTCTTAGTGTTAAAATAAATAGTAAGGTCTTTTTCGTTTTAATTACTTATGTGTAGTAAAAGTACATTATAATTTTATATGAGACCGTCGTGGAGCGACATTTGACTGAACATTCGACGTGGGTTCGTGGGTTCTATTTCCACTCTACGAGTATTGAAATATTAATTTCATTTTCTCATTCTAATAACAAATCCAAGTTCGGTGTTAAATTACGCTACTCAACACATCATTAGTTTCCTTCGGCTGAACCTAAAAAATTAAATAGTATTTTAAGGGTAACTTTAAATCTCAAGTATAATAAATTTGGAACCTCACAATATTTTTTTATAAAATGTATATTAATTTCTCCACTTTTCACTGAATTCTGGAGGCATTACGTCTTAAGTTACGGCGGAAGTCAACATCGTGTTTTGAACCGATACTAGAGCGAATATGAGCGCAAATATTTTATTTCTTCGAGTGGGTATCGAACCTACAACCGGTCGCGTTTACAGTTCACACTTTGTGCCCTTGCGCAACAATATTTATTTACGAATAACAAATATTTTTTAATATTTAATATATTTATTTAATCAAAGAATGAACCATTGTTGTCAATGCACTTTTGCCATCTCATATGTAGTTCATTGATCACTTTACTAAAAAAACCATTCGGACAAACCATTCAGAATCAATAAAAACTTTGAAGGTGATTTGGACTGCCCCATCGAAGTTGATTATTTTTCCTTGCAAAAAGTTATCCAAATTTCGAAAAAAATTATAATTTTTTGGAGCAAGGTATGGGGATTCGGTGAATATCTTTGATATTCCAATTAAAGCTCTTATAATTTGATAGCCATCTGCTGTGCAGTGTGTAGTCTAGCGGTGTCGTGCAGCAGCAGTCGCGTAGAGCGATTGACCAGCCTCGGTTGTTTAGCAGCTGGCTTTTCCATCATGGTTTGCAATTGTTGACAATAGACGTCTGCCGTAATCGTTTGGCCAAATTTGAAAAAAAACTGTAATGAACGACACCAAACGGCAGTAGCCCAGCAAACGCTTACAAGTAACTTTTTTGGGTCAATTTTCTCTTGGAGTAGGATTTGGCTGGCTTACCAGGGTCAACATAATACAAAACAGCCATTGCGATGAGCGCTTCTGATTATCGTAGAGAATTTACTTATAATCACAGGTAATGATTCGATATATATTTGTACCGGTTAAGTAATGCAACGCATAAGTCGATGCGCGTTTGCCGGTTTACTTCACTGAATTCATGAGGTACCCATCTTTCAAACATTTTAATTTTCCCAATTTGCTTCAAGTGGATTAAAATATTTTAATAATATTTTAATTAAAATATTCTAATGTTGGACATGATTTGCGATGGATCCGCTTCCACAATAGATTTCAATTCTTCATTATCAACTTGGTTCTCCGCCGTCTATGGGGCTTATTTTGCAGGTCGAAATTTCCTGAATAAAAACTTTGGAACCAGAAACGCAATAGGTATTCGTTTGCGACATGACTGCCATACACATCATTAATCCTTCGAGCCTTTTCCTCAGCACTGGTGCCACGGTGAAACTCGTACTCGTAAATAACGCGATATTTCAAGTTTTCCATTTTGTAAGCTGAGTGACGCAAACAGAAAAAAACAGAAGAAAAAAATGAATGACGGTTAACGATAAATACATGTGTAAATATCTGTATAAATTTTAATTTGGAATTCCTAAATGAAGGGGAGAAATTTGTGATAAAAATGTCCAGTACGACAAACCACCAATTTCATATATGGGACCTAATATACCTAATAGGAAAAAAATTGAAAAATAGAACAGCAGGTTAAAATAACATTTTGAAACGTTTATACTTCCACGGGCGTATTGGCATTTAAGACTCGATAAGAACATGAAGCTTTGTTGTCTAGAGCTCTTTGACATTTATGTAGATGCGATGTGAGTTCAAATCCTGCTACATCCCTTTATACCTATCTAGACTTTTTTCTTATTCTGTTTATGAAAAAACTTTAAAATAAAATATTTAACAAAAATACTTATATTTTTTATTACTAGGTCACGTAGGTTGGGGCATATCTTGGTACATCAATGGCCTTTTGATTCCCGAAATAACAGTAGTTAGAGGAAAGAAATACACATTTGTAGTGGAAGGGGGCAGCAATCCCGACATACCAGCCAGATACCATCCCTTCTACATCACTGATGATCCTGTAGGTGGATATTACCATAAAACTGATGAAGAGAAACAGGTAAAGAATATAAAATACTAATTATCATGAAAACAACACGTATGTAGTTCTCAAACTCTTATTTGGGAATGCTAATTTGGTAAAATGAATTTAATTTCCTCACTCCGAGAAATGCACAAAGCGCTGCGAAGTGTACTTACATGAGGTTCCCTCGGCTTACCTTGCTATATGCGAAATACAGCGTGAAGCTAAGTAAAATAAACTAAATTAAAAATAACCTAATTAGAACACTTAAACGAAATAACATGATGTGTGTTAAATATTTGACGTACAATTTTTTTAATATGAATTGACTGAATTTATAATATTAATGTACCCTTTCACAATAATTACAGAACGCAAAAATCTTCGCCGGTGTCCGTCGTTTACGAAATGGTGAATTATTACCAACAGGTGTTGGTAGACTTTGTAACTGGACTCCAGATAACGAAGGTCCAGAAGCAGACGAGTATCCAAGTTTTGGAGCTTATCAGAGATCTTTAACTTTAGTTTGTGAAGAAGGCAATCCAGGTGTTGTCAGCTGGATACCTGACAAAAACACTCCTGATACTGTTTATTATCAGGTAATTTATATGTTGTTATCAGATCTTCGATTTCTATTAAAATTTTATCTTTTTTCTAAAATATATATATTTTTTGATATACATACATATACTTACTTTACTTTTTTTTAATATAAATATCTTACATCATGTTTATACGAAAATAAAAAAAAGGATTAATGGTTGAAGTCTTCTTGGATTATCATTAATTTTAAAAAATAACGTCTTTGCATACATAATATTTTCATTCGACCTTTAAAATATTTTCATTTGATATAATCTATTTTAATTTTCTTTACACTATTGTTATTCTTGTGTAATATAATTGATCATATATGTACATAAATTATACTGATACTCTTTTTTGTATATAATTTTCAACTTCTGTTTTCTGTTTCAGCCTTTCAAGTCTTCTCGCATGAGGTTTATTCTATATCTCACACATTTTATCTATGATAGCATGTTGTATATATATTATTATTTTTGAACGAAATTTTGATTAAATTTTATTTTTACAGTGCTTTACTCACCGTTATCTTGGATGGAAGATAAATGTAATAGACGATTGTGACGCAACAGAGCCTGCGGAAAGCAGAGTTGTTGAGACTTATGCTCTTCCATCAGATCTGTTAGGCGAAGAGTCAATTCAGGTACAGAGTCGTGTGAAACCCGAAATGAAATTTTTAGATCAACGCAAAAAAATTGAGAAAATAATCAATACGAAACAAAATTATAACGATTTCAGCAGCAATAGGGGAGAGGGCTTCCCGTCACACGAGTATGAATTGCCGATATCCAAAGTACAAATGAAGGAAGTTATAGAAGCAGTAGAAAGCTTGGAAGATCAAATGAAAGACGAAATGAAGAAGAACTCCACATACTTACCAAAGTTACAGCAATACCAAGTGCACGAGGACGTCAAGGAGTTTGTACCAGAACAACCTATACGTGAAGGAGATGAATATGTATTTGATACGGGAAATTTACCCGAGAGCTTTTTGTTGCCACCAAATCAGAAGCCGCAAACTTTGCAAAATGTATTACGACCGAATTCTCCTAAACCTTTAGGAAATATAAGACCATCTTTCCGTAGGCCTGTGCCACCAGAAATAAAAATACGCAGACCTTTTCCTGGTCACAAAGGAAATAATCCATATCCTTTACCGATGCCAAACCCTTATCTGTCACATCCTCATGGGATGTCGAAAAAACCAAACAAATATCATAATAACCGTCCTCCACCCAGCATGAATAGACCGCAGCAAAATAATGTAACACCCATGAAGGCGATCATGCATCAATCTAAACCCATTTATAATCAAGGGCCTCCAAAACACGTGCAAAAACTATCCTCCACACCAGTGCAGCCCATAATCGTGGGTAAGCCTGGTCATAATATCGTGCTACCATCACAAAGTCAAACATTAAGCTTGGGTCATACAGATATAATCGCTAATCAAGTCGTAAAAAGTCAAATAACATTGCCTGGAACAAATGATGCGATTGCACAACAGAGCATACCTCAGATATTCTTTAGTAAACCAGGTCAAATAATACTTGGAAAACCTATGGACCATCCTTTACCTTTAGACCAGCAGTTACCTCAAAATAAACCACAATCGCATCCAGTAAGAACACCGTCTACCCTGATACCTGATATAATCTATCATTCATCTACATCACGACCAAAAATTAATGAAAATATACACATAAATATTCAGAGCGAAATAAAATCATCTGATTTTATGGGACAATCAAGTGACTCTTCAACGTTTTCCCCTGCAATTAATACTGGCTTCAAACCTGATTCCATTGTTATCGAAAGCGGTTTCAAGCCAATAATACGTGAGCCATTAATGGCTGAAGAAGACAAAATAGCAGAATATGATGGCAATAGTGCAAATAGACGTGAGGATACAGACATAGAAGAAGAATATGAGGAAGGACCGCAATATATTAATGGAATCAATCACGCATATCCAAGTGATAAGATAACGGAAACTTTTGAGCCTATGTTTATTCCGTCTCCTCCAGATCATTTGCTGTCAAGTAACGATAGAACCAAAGAAATCTTTCCAAGCAACCATGCTAAAGAGGATAGACCACATCCGGTATACGTGAAAACTGAAAACGAACTAAATGCTTTATTTGGAAAGAAAAATATGGAACGAGAAGCGCCTTCTGATATGATAATGGAATCGGATAAAGTTAGTCCACAATACTTACCTCCCGTTACAAAGCTATCAAAAGAACATTTACAAAAATTGTCATCTGATCAAACGTTTACAACTTACGATGGTAAAACTATATCCGCTGCAACTTTGACCAGCGTGCCGGAAGTAAAATCAACAAAAATATTCTCTTCAAAATTACCAGCACATACTGAACTACTTCTAAAAACACCTCAATTTGGTCCTTTTAAAGGCGAAATCCCTCCAGTAGTAGCGGTACATGTCCAAACAGATACGCCAAATCCTTCGGATAAAAGAACTACTCATTTGAAATTAGTAAATTCTTTACATAAACTCGAACCTCCTATAATAGATGACTTAACAGCAGAAGGTAGTGAGAAGAAGGAGAAAGTAGAAGAAAATCCAGAAATTGATGCAGAAGAAGATGCAGAAGAAGATGAAGAATACGAAGATGATGGCTTAGAAGATGAAGACAGCAAACGTCGTAAAAGAGATACAAAGGCTGCTCTTTTTGAAGCCAATAAAGATAATGATGGAACTACAGAAATAAATAGAAATGTAAACGATTCAATAAATCACGTGGATTTCGAACAAGTAGCTTCAGCTTCTAAAATAAGTTCTTCACTTACATATTTTGTTATATTAAATGTATTAAGAAGATTCTTTTAAGCTTTTCTAATTAGATAATTATTAAATTATTTATTGCTTTAAATTATTGCCTTGTAATTGAATGCATTTGGACGATTATTAGTATTTTTAGACATTGCTCGGGTCAAAGCTGCGTTTTAAAGATGGACTCCTTGACATTAACTCACTGTTACCACTTCACGCGTCATGCAATTCAATACTCTGTTAGTTTTTAAGGTTTTGTAAATATATTTACTTTAATAATAAAATAGAATAACAGATTAAATATTCTTTTATTAATATCTTTTACCAGAAATTACATGAAGTTTATTAAAGAACCGCTTAAAATTTATAAAAAAAAACAGATTATATTTACAATTCTGATACACTTGAAATACTGTTTGAAATTCTTGTTTGTACAAAATAAAATTTTATTTTGAATTTGCTAATATTTAATCTAAAAAATATTAACATTTATCGTGTTTTCACTAATTTTAAAATAAATTATTTCACAAACACAACAAACAAGATAATATTTACAATCAATATTTCACAGATTATTAAGACTATTATAAATTATTAATACAACTTTTAATCATTTAAATATCTCCGATACATAAATACAATATAATATCTTAAATTGAAAAACTAAATTCTTCTTATAGCTAGAAAAATTCTATATTTTGAATACAAACAATTTCACTACACAAATGACACGTTGTGGAGACACGAAAGTGGAGAACGGAGTGTCTTATATGACACGAACACTTGAGATATAAAAAAAAATGTAAAATAAAAATCACTTAATACTAAGCAAAGTATGAACACTCGATATCTTCTTAGTTAGGCGGGTGAAGTTAGCGACTACTTTTTCATGCTGGAATTGAGAGTCAACGAGCCGCAGTACCGACTCCCGACGACGACCGCTGAAAACAATATTATTTTGAATACTCATTACACAAATAATACTATTTAAATATGTTTTTAAATTAACAAGTAAGCATTACTGTAAACGCGACGGTTATGGGTCCGATCCCCACTCGGACGTATGAATTTTCATTTCCTGTCTTTGGTAAAATAGCAAAGCGTGGCGTGAGTTCCGCCACTTAACACGCAATGAAATTAGGCAGAAAGTGAGAAACAGAGTGTCTCAAAAGTAAGTTCCTTCTGCCTATCCTACTATATGCGAGATACAGCGTGAAATAAAATAATAAATAAATAAATATAATATTCCCCGATAACTTACTGTCGGTCTTTTAACAGCCGTGCAGCGGCGGCGAGCGTCAACTGTCGCTTATCGCTTATCTCTACATCGCTTCCTCGACGGACGAGCTCCTCTATTATATCCGTGTTAGCTCCTTGGCACACTATGTATGTAAATATTATTAATATTTCAGATAAAAATTATTAAAAAATTGCGGCTGTTTTATAGGTAATTTAATAGGTAGCTTTCGCGTCTTTTAAGTTAGTATCAAGTATATATAGTCACTTAATGAACAGATAGAACTAGTCTAGAAGATGGTCTCTAGGAGTGTGTCCATCCGCGATCTTTCGGTTGCGTTCGTTCGTTCATTAGACCTATTGGAAAATTTGTTATACAAATATAGTAAGAAAGTCTCTTTATGGGAAAGGTGTGTCATTACACTAGGTTCCCAGTAGTTCCCCTTGTCTACCCTGCTATTTGCAGGAAACTTACAAATAGCTTCTAATGGGGATCAAACATCAAACCCACAGCGGTCGTGCTTACAGTCAAACGCTATCCAACTGAACTACGATGGCATCTTATTATATATTCTTTTACATTCTTATTTACCTGCTCTAAATAAAGGTGTCCATCCATTAATGTCTCTGACGCCGAGGTCACCGCCTTTGTCCAGTACAAATTTAACGATTTCCAACTTGCAGGAATCCACAGCGTAGTGCTCCACACGGAGCATATTTAGATCACAAGCCTGTTATTTATATGTTTGTTAGAGATTATACTAATATTGATTAGTTTGACGCATTTCCATGGAACCTTCAATGATAAGGATCTCTATGCGAATATACATATTCTCTTTGTGGATGCATTTAAGATATATGTCCTATCTTAGATAACTTTAAGATGTGACAGCGAGATGGTAAGAGATATGAAAAGAAGACCTAGAGAAGAATCTTAACTAGAAGGCATTGAAGAAATATCTCATATCATTCTTGAAAATGTGATTTTTTTACACTTAAATCTAAACCTGTCTCAACTAAAACACCGACTGACTAAAGCGACTATTTTATTGTGGGAAATATATAACATACTATTACTTATTTTTAATAGTTAAAACTGCAAGCAACGCTGCTTACAATCTCTGTGATTCTTATTGTATAGAATCAAAGATCAGAAGAAATTATAAAAAGTCTGAGCGAACTATCTCATAACATACAATTAAAACTATCCGAATAGTTCGGTATAGATTCGGTAATAATGGTGCAAAAATATTATTATTATAACCGCTAAATTTATTAATCGAACTGTTGCCGATTTAATTTAAACAAATATAATAATATTAGAAAATCCATTTTTAATTGGAAGATTATAGAATTCTGTATAAGTGTAAGAGTAAATGATAAAAAAAATTGTTTATGCGTACTATTGACATGAAAGATAAAATACTCATGACTTGTTTTAATTCAAATCCTATATAAAAATAATTATTTGACATTTGGTCTCTCTACAGTTCCTTTTGTAGTTAGAAACATATTAAAACTGGTAGCTAAAAACTAATTGAAATTACTTGGCTTTGTTTTGTTTCAGTAGCTAGATGATATTTGTTGTATTGATCGTAATACGTACGTACGACGAATGCGGGCAAAATGTATATAAATAACTTCGAGTTTATTAAAGTATAAAAGAACTAAGACAAAAAGAAAAATTTAGGAATTTTTATTGTCTTAACAAAAATATTATTATTTTATTATTATCAGGGTTTATTATATCATTATTATAAAACTACATAAAATGTAAATTAAGAAACTGCATAGTTTATCGGTATCTTTATCTGGTTGTCCTGTCAATGTATATAATACGTTTTTTGTTATATATATTTTGAAACATAAATATATGCATCTTTTTAGTAATGATCATTACGAGCAAAATATTTACTTAATATTTATTTCTTTCCTCAGAGTGAAAAAACACTGTTATTATTTCTTTACATTTTAGTTATTTTTAAAAATAATATTTTTTGTTTTTAAATAAAATATATTAATGATATATGGCTTATTATTAAAGTTTATAATTATGAACTAGATGTCATTTCAGATGCTCCAAAAACAGTTTAAGAATATTATTTGTAATGGTATAACTACAAGCAGTTACTGAGATTATATTAATAATTTTCTTTATAAAATATCGAATTCTACATTCGATGGGAATGTAGACTTAGACACTCCAAACTTAGCTACAATTATGTTCTATATGACATTTATAAATTAATAGTGAAATGTATAAAAATTCACAGCTACTAACTAAAAAGACACGCATTTTAAATAACGCAGATGTAAAACACCACCACCAATGCGCTAAAAAAATGTAACATCGGAATTTACATACAACATTTTTATCAAACAGCCTTTCCCATTTTCGTCCTGCTTCGACAAATGCCAAAAAAATATAAATATATAAAATAGCACATATTTTACTTGAAAATCGGCCCCTCTCTCAAGTAGCACTTCAGCGACAGGCACATGTCCGCACAGCACGGCGAGGTGCAGCGGCGTCTGTCCGGACGACGAGCGCTGCTCTATCTCCGCATTAGATGACAGCAAGAATTTTACCATGCTTGTGTCTCCTGGAAACGTGTATATTTAAAGTAGATTTATATAAAGAAAAAAGTAATTGAATCACGCGCAAATAGCAAGCTGGAGAGGGAACCTAGTGTTAAAATACTCTTAAATTATTCAAGACAATATATGAAAATAACATAAATATAATAATTCTCCCAAGTGGAAATCGAACCCACAAACATTGCGTTTAAATTCCGTTTTCGGTACGACGACTTATGTATAAAATATATCTACTTATCAATATCAGTTTGGTACACAATGTGAATAACGATTCTCGTTATTTTCACTTAGTCATTTTGGCGAGAAGACAAAGCGCGGCGTTGAGTTTCGCCACTCCGTATGTAATGTCTCGAATTGATTGGCAACTGAATGTATTAACACAATGTTTGGTCTGCTTCATCCACTCCCCGTCCAAATTTTAATATTATTCGCATTTCGGGAAATTCTTTCTTAGTGCTTTTTTTACACTGGGGTGTGTAACAGGGAAAGATTTTATACGCCAAATTTCAACATTCTACGTTAAGTATTTCCCGTCGTGTCTCGTCTGTCAGTGAAGAAAAAGTTTTGTTTGTATATAGTAATAATAATATGCACATAACCTTTCCTCACGGCAGTGGCGAGAGGAGTAAATCCGTTAGTCGAGTTGATGACAGAGACCAGCGATGGACGCTCCTCAAGCATCTGCTGCACCTGAAAAATAAAGAACTTAATTAGTGATGATATTTTTATATACAAATTATAAGAGAAATTAAATATTATAATATTCTACGACGATCTCTAAATATCTGCTAGAATGACTTATATAACACCTATAAAATTTAGTTGAAAATAAATTGTTTGGTTTGTATATAATATTTTTCCCGCAGCACGTTTATGTTGCGCCAGCCTTTTTCCTTTCGATTTGCGAGACAGGTAAAGTGGCGGAATTGACCCCTATGCTTTATTCCTACGCGTGAGAATCGAACTCAAAACTTTCATGATTACAGGCAGACGTTGATGACTGCGGCAATTATGGCTTTTAATTTTTTATTTTTTATTTTTAGTATCTTTAATATACATAATATTTAGTTCTAAGTTAAATTCTTTATTTATTCGCATATGTATATATGACAGTGTAGTGTATGTACAATAGATATATTAGTTTCACACTGTCGGTTTCAGTGACAAGGCGCTTTACTATATATTATATGCTGAGTTAGCAATATCTGTATAATAGCTAATGACGGTGACTATGGTTATTTAATAACGTAATACGTGTAGGAAATGTTACGTTATTTATTGCTATTAGATCTTAATAGAATTATAAATTACAATTTCTGTACAACTTTTTTTTTTTCAACAAAATTTTTCGATGATAAATTCTATATATGTATTTATACAAGCAGTTTCCCGCTGTATCCCATATAGTATTCTAGGCAGCGGGAACCTAGTGTAACAATACTTCGTCCTCTGTGCACCACCCTATGACACATGGCGAATTGAGTGGCGGAATTTAACACAGCGATTTGTCTTGTTACCAGAGCGACAAAAATTTAAATATTTTATCCTCTTGAGTAGAAATCGAACCTGCAACCGCCTTGTTTACAGTCACACGCTATACCAATGTGCCATGACGGCATCAAATTCTATATTATCTATATTTCTGGTACAATTTAGTAAGGATTTCTTTGGTTTTTGCATTTTTTATACATTTCAAAATGAAAAAATAAAACAAACAAACCGGAGTACTACGCGTGCCATCGACAAATCTATAAAAGTAGTAACATGGTAGTAGCAGTTATTAGATTCCTACCTGTTTCAAGTACCCACACCTCACTGCCATACAAAAGCAGACTGCAGACGTGCCGTCTGAGTCTGTACTGGTCCAAGTCTCGTCGGACCACTGTGACTCTGCCCATGTCTTTCTAAAATAGTGTTAAATCTTAAACATCACATTATAAGAGACGTATGTCTCTAGATAATAAGAAAAAAAATGTTTTAAAATTCGTTTGTTAGTTCCATTTTCACTCGGAATTTTTATTTTCTCGATCTGGCAATAAGAGAAATCGCAGCGTTGACTGCTACGTTTTCACGTTTATTGCAAAAAATGAGAAAGTCAGATCAAATAGAAATTTTCAATTAACAATACAATAGAATTAGTTCAATTTAGTTTAAAATTAACAAATACTAAAGCATGTCCTTACTCGAACGTCAGTTAATTTACAGACACGACCTTGACCCTCCGCTTGATTGAAAACTAATGGGTGAAAATGATTTATTGCGTCTGCCAGCGATCCAATTACGTGATCGGATCGATCTTATACTAAGGGACTTGAAGCCAAATATTGGAGTCCTTGCTTCGAGTGTACTTTACCTTTTGTCGGGCCCTTCAAGCATTTGGTAAGACAATAGATTTTTTTCGCGGGTTGTTGTTTGTGATGGGAGCGACTTCGTTTTTTCGTCGCTCGAATTATTTTCTTCGCTTTGTTCTGAATGTTCCAATACATTAGCCTTCAGTTGTTCGTGTATCACTCGCGGGTCGCTCTGTGCGAGGCAGGCCTCTAGCTTTGATGTTGATTTTATTATTACTTTCATTCTGAATCTGTGCGGATGACTGGGCGCTAGGTTTTCTATTGTTTTTGTTGTTTTGCCGCCGCTGAAAATATTTTTATTTACTAAAAATTACTAACTAAATTATTTTTTTGCAGTGATCGACATTGCGTGTTGTAGTAGCAGTGGCGTAGCTAGGGTATTTGCTGCCTGGTGCGGCTTAGGACTTGATGTCCTTTAAAATGGTCAAAGTAATTTCGGATTTCGATCAGTAGAGTAGATATATCGTTTTTTATTGCTGCAAAACTATAATAACTATATATAAGTTATAATGGGGGTCCAAAATGGAAGGCTTGCCACGTGCAACTCGCAAAAGCGCACTGATAAGGCGTCCCCCCAGGCTGGTGCGCACCAGTGCGTCCCCGCTGGTGTGTCAAGTGGCGACGAATGCGGCGTTGGGGACCGCCACCCAACACGCCATGTCCGGAACGGCGGGAGGTGGAGGAATGAAAAATTAATAATATGCAGCGATTTGAACGGATGGGTCGGAACTGCGCGAAGCGGTTACGAGGGAGTCCTAGGTCAATATGGTGACAAGAGAATTAATGAGGCTGGAAAGCTTATACTGGAAATTTGCAAGAAAAGGAATTTGTTTGTGGCAAACATGACGTTTGAACACAAACAAATTCACATGTATACATGGGAGCGAGTGGAAGGGAAAGTATGATTGATTTATTCCTAGTGGATCAGCGTATTCGAAGCCAAGCTACGGACACCCGAGTGCTTAGGGGTTCTGAGCTGGGAACAGACCACTGTCTAGTCGTTGCTAGAATAAGGGGTCTGTTTGCAGGTTGACGCAACTACACAAGGTGTCCAAACTTGGAGTCGAATTATCGCATAAGAAACTGGAAGCTTCAAGATCCACCGATTAGAGAGGAATATCAAGAAAGAGTTTCCAAAAAGCTAAACAGCAGCGAATCTGGAAATGAAAATATTGGAGTATGCTGGCAGAACCTTAGGGATTGCATGAAGGAAGCAGCAAAAGAGGTATGTGATAAAAGGAAAAGACGGAAGGCTTTACCAAAAATCTTGACGAATGGTGGGATGATGAAGTGGAAAATGTTATAAAAAGAAAGCATGGCAGGATTATAAAGCCTCGGGTAAGGATAAAAGTATGAGAGAAATTAAAAAGAAAGGGTATAAGCTGCAAAAGCACCAAACGACAGTACTGATAAAGATGAAGCGTGAAAAGGGAGAGAAAGAAAGAGACGAAAGGTTAACGAACAACGTCAGAGAATAAGGGGTCTGTTTGCAGGTTGGCGCAACTACACAAGGTGTCCAAACTTGGAGTCAAATTATCGCATAAGAAACTGGAAGCTTCAAGATCCACCGACTAGAGAGGAATATCAGGAAAGAGTTTCCAAAAAGCTAAACAGCAGCGAATCTGGAAATGAAAATATTGGAGTATGCTGGGGGAACCTTAGGGATTGCATGAAGGAAGCAGCAAAAGAGGTATGTGATAAAAGGAAAAGACGGAAGGCTTTACCAAAAAGCTTGACGAATAGTGGGATGATGAAGTGGAAAATGCTATAAAAAGAAAGCATGGCAGGATTATAAAGCCTCGGGTAAGAATAAAAGTATAAGAGAAATTAAAAAGAAAGAGTATAAGCTGCAAAAGCACCAAACGACAGTACTGATAAAGATGAAGCGTGAAAAGGCAGAGAAAGAAAGAGACGAAAGGTTAACGAACAACGTCAGAGAAAAAACGAAGCTTTTCTAGCGAGAAGTTAGTGTTTCTCGAGGTTGCTCGCTAACCTGTAGTATGAAAGGGGTGCTTTCGAAGGACGG
Source organism: Heliconius erato x Heliconius himera (assembly GCA_013421005.1). Lineage (NCBI taxonomy): Eukaryota > Metazoa > Arthropoda > Insecta > Lepidoptera > Nymphalidae > Heliconius > Heliconius erato x Heliconius himera. The sequence goes on along the minus strand of JAATLQ010038113.1, from coordinate 15,845 downwards.
TGAAATTTTAACGGAAGAACCATACGTTTTGCAGGGATGGGCGGAATTTTACAAGGAGATGTATGAATGTGATGAGTCCTCAGTCTCAAGTAACAGCAAAACGTTAAGTCTTGATGTAGCTGATGGCGAAATCAGTATAAAAGAAGTTAAGAATGCAATACGAAGTCTGAAATAAGGTAAGGCAGCGAGAGCAGATGGAGTTATTGGCGAGATGATCGAATATGGTGGGCCACGCATCTTGGACTAGTTCTGGTTTTTGTGCAATTTATGCTGGAAATCAGGGGGGGGCCCAGATGATTGGCGAGGTGCGTTCATCGTGCCTTTGTATAAAGGCAAAGGTTCACAGATAGACTGCACAAACCATAGGGCTATCAATTTCATTAGTTTGGGTAGTAAAGTTTATGCTAAAATATTAGCGAGAAGAATGCAAGAGAGATCTGAAAGGCTCTTGTGGGAGACCCAAGGGGGCTTTAGACCTGGAAGAGGATGTATAGATCAATCTTTTCCCTCAGCATGATCATGGAAAAATTTTTGGCTGTTAACCTAAAAGTTTTCTGTACTTTTGTGGACGTTTGACAGAGTTGTAAGAGCGAAATTATGGGAAGTACTATCCCGGTACAATGTGAGCGGACCCTTGCTGCAGGCCGTTAAGTCTCTTTACAGAGATAACTCAGCCTGCGTGCGAGTAGAATGTTGGCATGTCGCCCTGGTTGGCCATCTGATCGGGTGTTAAACAAGGTTGTGCCATGTCAGCTTGGTTGTTCAATTTGTATTTGGATAGCTGTCTCCAAGGAGTGAAACAAAGTGATATGGGACTGAAAGTAGGTGACCTGAATGTGAATTGCCTGCTGTACGCAGATGATGCAGTGCTTATTGCATCATCAGAATGCGAGTTGCAGGCATTGGTCACCACTCTGAAAGAAGCTTGTGAAAATAATGGTCTAAGCCTCTATGAGAATAAGACAAAGGTTCTGATTTTTGAAAGAGATGAACTAAGGACGGAATGCAAAATCAGTGTAAATGGTAAGATATTAGAATAAGTGAATGAAGTGGTATATTTGGGAAGTATGTTCAGTAGAAATGGA
>JAATLQ010038113.1:0-14660 GCA_013421005.1 Heliconius erato x Heliconius himera | reverse complement strand
AAAGGAAGCAGCAAAAGAGGTATATGATAAAGGGAAAAGACGGAAGGCTTTACCAAAAACTTGACGAATGGTGGGATGATGAAGTGGAAAATGCTATAAAAAGAAAGCATGGCAGGATTATAAAGCCTCGGCTAAGGATAAAAGTATGAGAGAAATTAAAAAGAAAGAGTATAAGCTGCAAAAGCACCAAACGACAGTACTGATAAAGATGAAGCGTGAAAAGGCAGAGAAAGAAAGAGACGAAAGGTTAACGAACAACGTCAGAAAAAAAACGAAGCTTTTCTAGCGAGAAGTTAGTGTTTCTCGAGGTTGCTCGCTAACCTGTACAATTTTAACGGAAGAATCATACGTTTTGCAGGGATGGGCGGAATTTTACAAGGAGATGTATGAATGTGATGAGTCCTCAGTCTCAAGTAACAGCAAAATGTTAAGTCTTGATGTAGCTGATGGCGAAATCAGTATAAAAGAAGTTGAGAATGCAATACGAAGTCTGAAATAAGGTAAGGCAGCGAGAGCAGATGGAGTTATTGGCGAGATGATCGAATATGGTGGGCCACGCATCTTGGACTAGTTCTGGTTTTTGTGCAATTTATGCTGGAAATCAGGGGAGATCCTAGATGATTGGCGAGGTGCGTTCATCGTGCCTTTGTATAAAGGCAAAGTTTCACAGATAGACTGCACAAACCATAGGGCTTTTAATTTCATTAGCTTGGGTAGTAAAGTTTATGCTAAAATATTAGCGAGAAGAATGCAAGAGAGATCTGAAAGGTTGTTGTGGGAGGCCCAAGGGGGCTTTAGACCTGGAAGAGGATGTATGGATCAATCTTTTCCCTCCGCATGAGCATGGAAAAATTTTTGGCCGTTAACCTAAAAGTTTTCTGTGCTTTTGTGGACGTTTGACAGAGTTGTAAGAGCGAAATTATGGGAGATACTATCCCGGTACAATGTGAGTGGACCCTTGCTGCAGGCCGTTAAGTCTCTTTACAGAGATCACTCAGCCTGCGTGCGAGTAGGATGTTGGCATGTTGCCCTGGTTGGCCATCTGATCGGGTGTTAAACAAGGTTGTGCCATGTCAGCTTGGTTGTTCAATTTGTATTTAGCTGTCTCCAAGGAGTGAAATAAAGTGATATGGGACTGAAAGTAGGTGACCTGAATGAATGCCTGAATTGCTTGCTGTACGCAGATGATGCAGTGCTTATTGCATCATCAGAATGCGAGTTGCAGGCATTGGTCACCACTCTAAAAGAAGCTTGTGAAAATAATGGTCTAAGCCTCTATGAGAATAAGACAAAGGTTCTGATTTTTGAAAGAGATGAACTAAGCACGGAATGCAAAATCAGTGTAAATGGTAAGATATTAGAATAAGTGAATGAAGTGGTATATTTGGGAAGTATTTTCAGTAGAAAAGGAAAATACGTTACGATGGATGTGGAAAGGCGTATTGCTGCCGGTAACAGGGTTAACGGAGCCTTAGCTGCATTGATGAGACGGCGAAACGTCAGCACAGCTGCGCGTTTGACCGTACACAATGCAGTGTTGGTACCGACGCTGTTATACGGCACGAAAACGTGGGTATTACAGAAGAAAAATGAAAGAAAGATGAATGCCGTGGAGATGCGATCTCTTCGTAGGATATGCGGAGTCTGCAATGAAGAGATACACAGAATGGCAGGCACTAGCGAGGATGTCACGGTGAGAATGAAGAAGTACACGCTCAGCTGGTTTGGGGACGTCGAACGAATGAGTGATGAAATAATGGCGAAAAAGATTTAGGATGGAAAAGTGAGTGGTAAGAGAAATAGGGGGAGACCTCGGTTGACCTTCGAAAACACAATATCAAAGATACTGGAGGAAGGTCACTTAAAAAGCATGAGGACCCTCCGGAGGGCATGTATGAAGAGGTTGATAACAGTGGACGAGGCGAAAGAGGTATGTAGAGACCGTAGCGTTTGGCGCTCCGTTCTCTCTGACTACTCCGCTATGGATAAAGCGTGAAGCTAAGTTAAGTTATAAGTAGTAAAAAATATTGCAAAAATTTAAAACGGACATTACGCGCTTTTTAACTAGCAAAGTCATTAATCACTTTTTCAAAATCAATAGTATCGACTAGTTCATGTTCACTTGACATGATACCGAGATTGTATTTTTCATTTTCATTCTCTTATTTTTCTTGTACATTCCTTGATTCTTAATTGAAAAAAAAAAATAGAAGAATTGTTCGTAGACTTTGTTGCCCCTTTCCATTTGTTGCCCGGTGCGACTGCACCGCTCGCACCCCCCCAGCTACGCCCACTGCCTGTCCGTTTACAGTCCAACGCTTGTACCATTGCGATACTACGGCCTCAATATATAATAAGAATTTATAAACAAGTTAAGAAACAATCTTTTCATGTTAATTTCAATCACCTTCACACTGTATCCCCCACACAGCAGAGTATGCAGAGGGAACCTAGTGTTAAGACACTCCGTTCCCCGTTAATATCAATACTAAAGATATTTATTGAGCTCTATACAAAGTCTGATATAATAGATATAGAAGCTATCAATTAAGCAAATGGATAATCTCGCTATTCGTAAATTTAATCGCTATGTCGCCCTCGTCATTCTGATTGTCACTCGAGGGCGTGCCAAGTAGTGACAGGATAAGGCAACGAACCTTGTCCTGTTTCAAGTACACTCGTTATAATTAGTTAATTAAAACGTACAAGGGGTAGACGCCATTTTGGCACAATAGGACAGTTTAACTAAAGGTTATATATATACGTGATAGTTGTAGGTTTGATTTTAACTTGACAGAATTATTTTTTACATGCTTTTATTTAACTCGTATTAGTAAGTGGTTATTGTATGTAAAACGATGTGAAACGATTTTCGTTCTGATGACAATAAAATTTTACTTACAACTAATATTGTAGTTAATACAAAATGGCCGCCGCAACAAAATGGCAGATTACAAATTTTTGCAAAACCCATTTGTGCAAATTTAAAGGAATAGATTTGTGAAATACAGTACACTATGAAAAACAAAACATCTAAGGACGTTTGTTTTTTTAAAAAAAATCTTACGTACTATTTTATTACATATATATTGTTTGTCAGGTTCCTTCATAATAAATGTCTCTCAAATGAGTCAAAAACGGAGAATTTTAATATCTTCTCTCTCTGTCGTAAAAAAAAATATATATTCTATTAAAGTAAATTTGAACCTATATATGTACTTACTACATACATAAGAAAATGTTATCATTGTACCTACAGCAATATCTATATTTATATAATACTTGATTTGACGTGAATTTGCGGGAAACGTGCTCTATTCAATTTGCATATAATATTTCAAGTACGTTTGAGCACAAATACACGTTGATTCCATTTTTGTGTAAGTATTACGTCTTTTGATGCTTTAGAAATGCTGTATTAGATTATTTTTGGCGTTTTACTGTTAAAATCATTTTTTAAATAATTATAATAACATTGAGGATAATTATAAATCGTGGATAAAGGACTCGAACTCGCGCCTCTTGCAATCTGTCCAAACATAATGACCACTAGGCCATACGTTCTTGTCAACTAAGTTGAAACGTCGCTTTTACATTGTTGGCGTCTCTGTAGGGAGATGATAAGAACGTATAGCTTAGCGGTTAGCCGTCAGAACGTCTGGACGGATTTCAAAATACGCGAGTTCGAGTCCTGCTGCGTTAATTTTTTAAACATACTTCTTTCGTTTCTTTTGCAGGTTCGTTTTTTTTTCTGCATACCAATAAGTGCAGAGAGCACCTTTTCTAAGGACGCACTGGTGTCCACTAAACATACTTAACTTACTTGTATTTTTTTCTACTTTGCCCTTAATAAAGATATGTATCTGTATTCTTCATTTCTTGTTTATTTTAGAATTGGGACAATTTATTAGATTTATTTGCTTACCTCACCGAATGTGAATAATGAAAGTAAAAGAAAGTCAAGATATATATACCATAAGTATATTATATACAGACTTAGGCAATATTGTTATGGCTTTCGTTTGCAATTTAGAGCAGAGGTAACATAATACTATATTCTAAAACAATTATATATTTGAGGCCGGTCGTGGCGCAGCGGCACGAGGTGTGACTGTAAAACCGACTGGTTGTGAGTTCGATCTCCACTCGAGGAGATGAAATATTTACTTAAATTTGTATTTCCATTTCTTCGCTCCGGTGTCGAGGTTAAGCGCGGCGTTGAGTACTGCCACTCAACACGTAATGCCTCCAGAATTCGGCAGACAGTGGGGAACGGGAGTGTCTTAACACTAGGTTCCCTCTGCCTACCCTGCTGTATGCGGGATACAGCGTGAAGCTGATTTATTTGATTTATTTTTATTTTAAGTATATGGCAGAGGCATTAAACATATAAACTTGAATCGATTTGCAATTTCGATTTATATTGAATCAATGAGTAAGTCCGTAGTATTCCCACTGTACCTATATTCGTAGTCTAATAATATGCTTCTTGTTTCTGCTATCATTGAACTAAAACATATTTTAGGCACCTTTGATGAAAGTTATGACATGCGAACTAAATTAATGACAGCAAATACCGATACCAGAAACTTGCCAAGTTGATAGAATTTCCAATATACATATTTCTCGGATTAGTATTGAATGTATTGATGCGTTAGGAATTGAGTATGAACTAAGGATAATGTTTATTACAGTTACAAATTGATATATGTTGTTTTACCATTTAATACTTGGCATCTATTATAAGGAAACGTGAAAAATTCAAATACTTAAGTATTTGTGTAAATTTCAAATGTTTTAAAATCTTAAATGGATTTACATAGTATTACATAAATAATCGTAAAGTTCAACCGTGCGAAGCCGCAGGAGGGCCTCTAATCTTTTTTTAATATAAAACAGTTACGTTACAGTTACATCAAATAAAAAAGAACGATACTTAGGTATGACACAGTAAACAAATATTACCTACAAGAAGTATTTCTGTCCGAAATATAATGTAAAGTTTCTGCGCAATAAAGATTTGGAGTGGCAAAATTACGTATCAACGTTGCGAAGATAGTTTAATGTTCGTACGTACAGTGAGTGGCACTTCATTTGTTATGACATGACGTTTACTATCAAGCTAAAGTAAAAGTATAAAGTACTCTAGAAATTGCTATATATAAAAACCGGTCAAGTGCGAGTCAGACTCGCCCGACAAGAGGTTTCGTACCAATTTCAGAATTGTTAGTCCACGGGAAGTACAACTTATAAAAGTTGAAATACTTAAGCTTACACATAGCAGGGTAGGCAGAGGAAACCTGGAACCTAGTGTTAAGACGCTTTATTCCCATTAAGAAACTTTGGTTCGAACTCTACTTTCTTCTCTTTACATTAAAAATTTCATTTGCTCAAATGAGAATTGAACCCACAAATTTTCGCGTAAATTTCCCGCTTAATGTCTCGAATTCTCGTGGAAAATAGCGAACGGAGTGTTTTGACAATAATTTCCCTGTCTACTATTAAAGTCGGAGATAAAGAGCTTAGAAAAAAGAATATACTCGTTTATGCGTAGGAAAAGGAACGTGAAGGATCTGTAATGTAAGATGACGTCGATATAAATGCGAAAAATGCCTATCAGTTTGAACTCAAATATTTTAAATATAGGGAAAAACTGTTGTTTGTGCTTTAATCGATTTGTCTGTAACATTCTTCTTAAACTATGTAGTTCCTTAAATCAATTTACTTTTTTGAAGCCAGTTGTGGCGCAGCGGCCCAAAGTGTGACTGTAAAACCGGCTGGTTGTGGGTTCGATCCCCGCTCGAGGAGATGAAATATTTATTTAAATTTATATTTCCATTTCTTTGCTCTGGTTTTGGCTTTGGCTTCTGCCGATTTCAGAAATCGGCAGAAAGTGGGGAACGGAGTGTCTTAACACTAGCTTCCCTCTGCATACCCTGCTATGTGCGGGATACAGCGTGATGCTGATTTTTTTTATAGGACCATAAGAAAAACATAATACAACAATAATTGTTCTTCTTCTGTTCTGTTCTTTTTATTATGGCACTACGAGCGTGAAAGTTGAGCACAAAATCACTACGCTAATGCTACGTTGAATGGAGAACACACGAAAGAGTTTGTACGGTAAAAAAAGAGATAATATTATACAACAGAAAAATGCATGTATAACAGAGATACAGGTAAAATACTGCCTTTACCGTTAACAAGACAAAAATATATATACAATAACGACATGTCTCTTCGTACAGTACCAATATTGTACCGATACCTACTGAGAAAAAAATATATGAAAATAATCCTTTTAAATATATCTAAAGCGCAGAACTGTTCATACAATTAAGAGTTAGTTTAAAGTTTCACAAACAAACTTCACCTGCGGTTGTTTTGAAAACAAATAGAATAACTTATATAAACTTTATAATACGAGTCTTATTTAAATTATTCTAAAACACCTAGATAAAATATTTTACTAAGTGATGCTAATTGAAAAGTTTCGGCAGACAGCTCTAATTGGGTTTAATTTGTTATAAATTTTTGTAATTTAGTTGAATACTGTTTAAATACATCGAGATTTTGTCATCATTTATTTGCTGAAAATTAAGTCATTCTTTGTTATTTCTTTCTTTTTTTATCTATATGCTACGGATTTTAATAAAGTTTTACTAGAGAAATTCACAAGGATATAATAGAAAAGTTTATATGTAGGTATATTTAGAGCAGTGCCAAGAATATCAAAGATTTGTAAAGTAATAAAAATGTCTTCAAACATTGTAATAAAAATGTCGTCAAAAACATTTTGCTTGTGCTCAAAAGCAATGTAAATTTTTAAGTAAAGTTTCTGGAATAGGTATATTGGTCCAGCTTGATTAGACTATAAATTTGGTTACATAATACTTAAACGCTATGGACCTATACCTATATTTTACTGAAAATTGAGAATCCGAATTAGTCGTAGTTTATAGTAGTTTACAGTTACGCATAGATAACCAAAGTTTTTTTAATAAATATTGTAATACAATAATTAAAAGGTAGTCAGATAAGTATTATGTAAAAAGACTCAAAGTTCATTAAAACATTACATTCAAATCTATAATTTTTAAAAGTTTTAAAGTGTTATTCCACACTTCGGAAAGAATAATACTCATTTAGAAAACGTATAAAAAATTGAGTGTAGCGGGATTTGAACCCGCACTTCCTGGAAACCGACCAGGCGCTCTGACCAATAAGCCATACGTTCTCATCAAGCTCTCTGTAGGGAGTTAGCATCTCTGTAGGGAGATTTTTACAAATTTCCGTTACCATAAATAAGTTGTAGCCCCCGCATACAGCAAGGTACGCAGAGGGAACCTGACAAGACACTCCGTTTTCTACTTTCTGCCGAATCCGTATTGCGTGTTCGCGTGTTTACCTCGACACCAGAGCGAAGAAATGGAAATAAAAATTTAAATAATATTTCATTTCTCGAGTGGGGATCGAACCCACAACCAGTTGCATTTACAGTCAACCTTCATGCCACTGCGCCATGACTGACCTCAATTTTCACATGATCTCTTATTCCCTATTACTTGTGTACGCCATCTTAGGAATTTTTATAGCTTCACGCATTACCCTTGGCCGCCCGCCCAAGGAAGAAAGACGGTGGTGCCGAACGCCACGGTCACGGCATACCTCCTTCGCGTCATCTACTATTATACTTAAATTTATATTTCCATTTCTTCGCTCTAGTGTCTCAACACGCATTGCCTCCAGAATTCGGCAAAAAGTGGGAAACGGTGTGTGTGTGTCTTAACACTACCACTACCCAGCTGTGTGCGGGATACAGCGTGAAGCTGTTTTTTTTTTTAAGTCTAAATATTCTCTATTAGAAGTATTCTTATTTTGTACGTGATTTGACATTGACTTTTCGAAGCCGGGATGATTAGATAAAAAAAACCGATTTCTCATTCATTAATCACTTTTACGATATATTTTTAAACGATTTTTTATATTATAGATATATCCACATTATATATAAATACTGTAAATATGAAGTCGATTAGATACAATAAATATTTTTTTACAGTTTGAGTTACTATAATAACAAAGTTGGAGGAGTTGGATCTCAATTAAATAAAATTGGAAGAGTAATTACGTATTAGCTTAAACTTGGTAAGCAGAGTTCATCTTGGAACCACATCCATTCCCTACTTTCCGCCGAATTCGGGAGGGATTGTTGGTTAAGTCGCGTAATATAGTCACACACATGTGCCTGGCTTCAAATCGCTCCCAGCTGCTACCCTGCTATGTGCTAGATTACGGCTTAAAGCTAGTAAAAAAAATAAACTTTTAAGCTTAAAATCTGCAATAAAATGTAAAATTTTTTTTAGAGATTATATTCGTACGTTTAAAGATGTATGAATAGACTACTTTAATTTTGAATGAAGTAGATAATCAGTTATAATTATATTGAAATGTAAAATAATAAAATAATTTTACTCGAGGCCAGTCATGGCGCAGAGGCACAAAATGTGACTGTAAGCGCGACTGGTTTTGGGTTCGATCGCACTCGAGGAACTTTCTTAGCTCTGAACACGCTATGCCTCCAGAATTCGGTGAAAAGTAGGGAACAGAGTGTCTTAACACTAGGTTCTCTCTGCAGACCTTGCTGCGAGCGAGTTACAGCGTGAAGCAGATTTAATTTTTTTTATTGAAACATGCTATTCACAAAATGTCGATAGCGGGATAACTCCTCCATCAAAATTCAAAATTTAGTTTTGTTGTGAGGAATATAAAGCCTCATAATTAATTGTATGAACCGCTAAATCAATCAAGTACTTAGTTACTTATAAGCGACGAGGTCACGAGTTAATAACTTTAATACCATTAATTAATAATTATAATATTCCACTTCTATTATGAACACATTCTCTATGATTGAAAGCAAATTCATTTAATATACTTTATTCATTTAATATAATAATCAGATGTAAGACTGTCCATATTATATTTTTTGTTAAAAAATAAAACTGAAAAATTTGTAAATGGAAGTTACGTAACCTAAATAAACATTATCACATTATTCACTAAGTGCAATTCTTTGAATAGAGCGTCGATCTCCTACCCGAAGGAGAAATAATCTTTTAAATTTGAATTTTGAATTTTAGACAGACCGACAAAACATTTTATGTATATGTTTACAATAATTTTTAAACAACATATTAATATAAATAAAATAAATCAGCTTCACGCTGTATCCCGCACATAGCAGGGTAGCCAAAGGGAACCTAATGTTAAGACACTCTGTTCCCCTGTTAATATCTTGCATCTAAACATACAAGATCTTTTTTTGTCTCGTTGTCGTATCTTGCAAAATGGTAATTATTCTTAACAAGTTTTGGGTAACGAAAACAAGGCTGTTTACCTTTCTGCAGACGCGCTTACAACAAACAAAAAAAAATAAATTAAAAAACACAAACAAAACATTACAATAAACAATTATTTAAAACAGTGAATAAAAGTTTCGGACGTGCAATATTTGAAAATTTTAAACGCAACTTCAAAATGAAAAATATTTTTTGAAGCTAGCAAAAAGTTGTTTGCGATTTACAAAAATTGGAAATCCGTGTTGTATTGAGGCCGCACATGGCGCAGGAGCACAAGTGTGTGACTGTAAAAGCGATAGGTGTGTGGGTTCGAGTCCCACTCGAGGAAATGAAACATTTAATATTTTCATTTCTTCGCGCGGGTAAAGAGGTATAGCTAAGTTTCGCGACTCAATACGCCTACCCAGCGCCAGAAATCGACGAAAAGTTGGGAACGGGAACACTAGATTCCCAGGTACCCCCTACCTACTCTGCTACTTGCGCGATACAGCGTGAAGCTTAAAAAAAAGCTCGTTTTACCAATCAATTTATGGCGCCGTCACCATGAACGTCGGTTCAAGTGACACGTCCATCATCCATTTTGGATGGATTTTTCTCCAATTTGATCAGACAACTTGTAACTGGGGATAGAGTGAGGTAGCATTTAGTAGTTCTTTAACCTTGTAAAAATAGAAGTTAATTATATTTTACATCATTTACTCTAATTGTAATGTTTGATAATAATTATATTGTTTGATATTTATAAATATGTTACAGAATACGGAATTGTGTCGTAAATTTAAATAGTTTACGTATGTTTTACTAATAAAATAAATAAAAATATAAAAAAAAACACAAGATACTTCATATGGATATGGCTTGAAAGAATGTGAACTAAATAAAGGCGTGCTTTTCTGAAGCTTCAGTAAACTTCAGAAAACCACGTCTTTATTTAGTTCACATTCTTTCTCGTAAATAGTACCAATAGCACTAATAAGGCCGTATTGTCGCGAGTTTCTACTTCAGTAGATAGTAGATAGATAGATAGTAGATATTTACGAGTACATTATTAATCTTAATATATCGGTAATATTAATTACAATTCAAGCAATATTCTAACATAATTAAAAGAAGACACAGGTCACATATAATTACACTAACATTTATAACTTCACGCTTTATCCCTAGCGAGGTAGTCAGAGAGAAAGGAGCGCCAAACGCAACGGTCTCTACATATCTCTTTCGCCTCGTCCACTGTCATCAGCCTCTTCATACATGCCGTTCAGGAAGTCCTCATGCTTTTTACTTGACCTTCCTCCAGAATATTTGATAGGGGAGACCTCCTACCTCTCTTAAAAGCTAATTATACAATGTACACACTCACTTATGAAAATGGCCATCATCACCATTGACATTGAGAAACACTAATTCAGACATTTACATTGTAAATATTTATATTTAGGAACATTGTCCTGTTTGTCCTCAGTCTACAGCAAAGCGAACGCTAAACTTTCGACACAAATTGACGCCTGAAACGAGGTCATGTGTGTCTGAGGCAATGTCGGACGTGATATTGCTGTACATTTTAAAGATTTGGATTGACTTTCAGATATTTGCTAGACCTTTTTGTCTGGACTGTGTCGTTGGAAAACCTAATAATACAAGAGAATAGATAAGTATTAAATATTTGAAATAGAGGCTAGTCGTGGCGCAGAGGCACAAGTGTGCGACTGTAAACACGACAGGTTCTGTGTTCAATTCCCATTCAAGGAAATGAATATTTAATATTTTCATTTTCTCGCTCTGGTAACGAGGCAAAGCGCGGCGTTGAATTCCGCCATTCAACTCGCATAGCTTTTAGAATTCACCTGAAAATGTATAACGGAAGTTTCTTAACGGGAATGGAGTGTCTAAACACTAAGTTCCCGAACATCCGAACATTGCACTGTACGTAGATGGAGCCTGCTAATCAAGTAATTAGTATGAACACTATGCGAAAAAAATAAATATTCAAGAAATATTCCAAGAAAAGAAATAAAAAAAATACATTAAGATATTACAAATTGACCGTTTTCAGAGTCACCTAACGCGAATTTAATCTCACGGTAAACCTCATAGCTTTCAGAGATTTTGGTAATTTATTATCAGAACCAAACTACGGATTAAACTTTAGGAATATATTAGTTCTTAAAAAATATTGGAATACTCAGATTTAATATTTTTATTCATACAGAAAATTATTTTAGTACGTATTAATAGGCATTCTCGCTGTTTGTCTTTTATATTTTCTTTTTAGCTTCACGCTGTATCCCGTACATAACATGGTAGAGGGAATCTGGGAACCTAGTGTCAAGGCACTCCAGTGGCATATCACATGGCCGCGTTAAGCGTCATTGCCAGAGCGGGGAAATGAAAATATCAAATATTTTATTTCCTCTAGCGAGAATGAAACTTACAACCTATAGCACACGTCTACAGCCCTGTCACTCCTTTCATCATTTTGTCAACTGAACCCTCACTTCTCCTCCCTCAATTCCCATTTAAGTGAAACATACTATTCAATGTAGTAGAGCATGACTCAATTATTACTCATAAAAGTTAAAACCCATAAACAAAGATTTCTAAATATCATTAAATCATCCAAACGCAGATTTACTTACTTGGTGGATAATCCCTGTAGCTGATATCACTGTACACGGCAAATGGCGACGCACTGATGAAAGCAAGAAGCCACAGCACCACGATGATCCGCGATGCTCTCGTCAGCCCCGCCATGGCGTACAGGTGTAGAGGATGACATATGGCCAGGTAGCGCTCCAGTGAGAAAGCCGATATTGTCAGTACTGATACGTATGTCGCTCTGAAACAAAAAAGGCGAGTTATTTTGGTATTCAACACTAAATCAATTAATTTTTATGGCCAAAAACGTCGACGCGACCGCCCAATATTGCAGTTATTATACTACAGTTTTTGATTAATTTGATTTTGAATTTTTGGTATGGATATCGAAGCTTCGTTATCATTACAAAAGTATAGGTTACTACAACATTTATTACAAAAAAATGAATTTTAAAGGTTAATATAAAAATTCATGAGACGAAGTAAAAGATATTATTTTTTTTATTCCATATCTTTTTTACATATATAATGAAATTCTGCTTTATTATTTCTTCAATTTAAAAATGTTAAAATAATGTTGTGTACGTGAAACATACTTAAAAATGTTACGCTTAGTTCATATTAATAAACAAATATTTATTCCTGATGGGTGTAGAATTTTTGAACGACAGGATTCATAAATACTATTTATATCTAAATGCACCACAGTGGATTTTTCAATTTAATATATTAATTATAATAATTATTCTTTATTGCACTAAAAACGAAGAAACAATAGAATAACAGTTACTGATATTTACAAAAAGACAACAAATAGTGCAATGGCGGCCTTATCACTGAAAGCGATTTCTTACAGGCAACCATTTGAAAGGATTTACTACATAAAATATAGTAGAAGGGTACAAAGTAATAATCATTTTATTTTAGAAATATATAAAAATTCCATAAATATTTTCTTACCAGAATATAAATAAAGCTCTGATATAGTAATTGTAAAATTACTACTATTCTGTTTGTAGTTCCGTCTTCCACTTTCCGCCGTTCTGGACATGGCGTGTTGGGTGGAGTGGTGATCATGTACGAAGAGGTGATAGCAGTCGACGAGACAAAAGAGATATTCAAAAACCTAGCTTTTGGTTAGCCCACTATGGATAAAGTGTGAAGCTAAAAAGCTACCATTCTATAATATGTAAATTTAAGACGAAACAACAAAAAAAAAACGCTACATGATTGTAAATTAGGTACAAGTACTTGTGGTCAACATTTTTTGTTATTAAATATAATTGGGCAGAAATAAATGAGGATTTTTGGTAACATAGGATGTTACGAGGACGACCTTTTCTGTATTATATTTATAAAAATATTGTAATTTTATTCTTTATTTAACAAAATATTGTTTCGTGATGTTAATAAGCCCGTTCTTTATCAAGATTACAAAGAAAACCATCACTTATGATATTACAGCTTATTCATGCATATAATAAGTTTCATACATATAAATTAAAATTTCTTACAGAAATTTTGTTACAATTTTTAGGACGATGAATTTTATATTAGTCGAGTTAGAATTTTTTCATAAAATTCAGATTTTGCCAGTAAAAGTTGAAAAAAATTTACGACATATAGTGAATAAAAAGTATCCTGAACCAAATTTCAGTCTGCCGAACTTTAAAAGAAATTTGAATTATTTATAAATAAAGTCCTAATAAAATCTCCACATAAATGTAAATTAAATATTTATTCAAAGTATTACTGTTGAAAAAGAATAGCTATATTGTTTCAATGTAAACTCATTTCGTTACATGGAAATTCAAATTTACTTACTTACTTTATAAAAAGGATAAATTCATAGTTCCCAAACATGAAGACAAAAATTAGTAGATTACAAAAATACATATATTTCGAACGTCAGAATAGTAGTCGTAAAAAGAAAATTGTAAAGCATTATTTTTTGTTTTGTTTTTTCATCTGAGTAGTTCTTCTCAGCTTGTGTTGCTTTATTTTTAGTTTGGTATATTAATTTGGGCAGAAACCTAGAATGAACCTAGTGCCAATATCTTACGTTCACTATTTTTTTTCATACTGAAACAGGCTTGTGTCTGTACGCATTAAGCCTTATTTATGAGCGTTGATGCGGTCTACTACTTTATGCCAGCTCACTCACGCTACACTTCGTGTTGATTGGCAAAATTCAACCCTGTACTGTCTGGCCAAAGCAGGGTCATATATATAATTCATTTTCTGTTACCAATAATTGAGGCCAGTCGTGGAGCAGCGGCACAAGGCGTGACTGCAAAATCGACTGGTTGTGGGTTCGATCCCCACTCGAGGAGATGAAATACTTACTTAAATTTATATTTCCATTTCTTCGCTCTGGTGTCGAGGCTAAGCGCGGCGTTGAGTTCTGCCACTCAACACGCAATGCCTCCAGAATTTGGCAGAAAGTGAGGAACGGAGTGTCTTAACACTAGGTTCCCTCTGCCTACTCTGCTGTGTGCGGGATACAGCGTGAAGCTGATTTTAATAAAATTAATTTATTTCTCCGGATGGTGTGTACATACTAAACCGCGAGATCACTTGTATTGCATTTAATGTGGGTAACGCCCCTTTTTTTGTTTTATGTAATGTGATATATAACAATTCATAAACATACGTATATGTATGTATAAATATTATTACAAATCAGAAGCGATAGACTTT
>JAATLQ010038112.1:151598-195251 GCA_013421005.1 Heliconius erato x Heliconius himera | reverse complement strand
CTTCTCAGTTGAATCGATTGCTGGATTCCACTCCCGGCTGCCACAGGTCCGTAGATTCTGGATTCTCGAATGGTGCTCGATAGCCACCCGGGCGGCACGCGACGCGATGATAATTATCGAGTAATTAATATAAACCGATCGCGAACCGGCCCGCGAAAATCCTACCGACTGCGCCAATTACGTTTGCGGCAGTCAGGAGATTGAAAAAAAACCGAATAATTATTAATTATTTATTAATTATATCTTAATACAATAGTTTCTTAAAGCTAATGACTGCTTTATTCGAAGTGGGAATAAAGAGTGTCGAAAAATGTATTACAATTAATAAACTAATAAAATTTAAAACAATGGGGCATTGAAAAGCTAATACGGGGAAATCGCGGAGCGGTCGCCTGGGAATCTTCCATCAGTTTGATCCGTCAGCATATTCGTGGGATTAGGGTTCCGTAACTCATTTGTATAATCTAAAAGTCGGCCTGGAATGTAATCTAACAGTCGGTGTTAGCCGGTTATGAATAATTAATTGTCTTTCGTAAGAAGCGTATGTTGTGTTTTTTAATTAGTTTATGTGTTTTCAATATAAATTATAACTATAATTTTCAATATAAATTATAATATATTATCACGTACGCAGCAGGGTAAGCGTAGAGGTAGTATTAAGACACTCCGTTCCCCAATTTCTGCCGAATTCTGGAGACATTGCGTGATGAGTGGCGGTGCTCAACGCCGCGCTTTACCTCGACAATAGAGCGAAGTAATGAAAATATAAATTTAATTAAATATTTAATTTCCTCGAGTGAGCATCGAACTCACAACCAGTCGCGTTAACAGTCACACTTTGTGCCCCTGCGCCACTACTAACCTCTTCAGTATAGATTCTTAGATAATAACAATTTTTCATCGTATTCACACTTATTACCCACCCATAAAATAGATAAGTGACAAATTATATATTATTATAATAATAACACCCATATATCCGATATAGGATATATATGCACAAGTTTTTACATCTATGTAGAGCTGTGGTTCCCAACCATAATGTGAATCGAACCCACAACCGTCTAATATTTATATAACAAAAAAAATACCACAGCTAATTTTTATTATACCTACATAGTGGTCCCCGCTACTAAGAATGATAAAAAAGTGGTTCTTGATGAAGAAAAGATTGGGAACCCCTGATGTAGAGCCATTAAACGAATCTCTAACTATAAATAGATATTACTATACGAAACCGCAATGTCGAGTTTGTTGAAATAAGCAGAATTGGCGATAATAACATTACTAAAATTTATCCATAAAAGTAGATAAGAATAATTATGTAACAAGCGTGTTTTTACTCGACTGTGGCGAAGCCCAAAAGGAGGGTTGTGTATTTATGGTAGGTAGGTATGGTAGGTAAATGATACGTCGTTGAATTTGTTTTGATGACGCGAATGTTACTGGATACATTAATTTAGTTTAGGCAGTAGGGTTTTTTATTTTGTCTATGCTAACCAAAAACTTGGACTAGGTATATCCATTTGCTAATTATATAACTATTAAAATGCAGATAGGTCCTTTTATTAGAACGCTAAAATATAAGGCCGGTTCAAACTATTTTTTATTGAAAATTTACGTATGTTTATTTACCGTATAAGTTATTAATTTTAAGTTCTTTATTAGCACCGTGATTAGATAAAATTAAATACCTATACTATTAATACATCATAAGCACTTCCATGTATAATAGATAAATGTAAATATTCTTTTTTTTGCAGGAATTCTTATAATACAATAAAGATGGTGAAAGCACGAAAATATGTTGTCAAGAACTATTTCAATGGACCTCCCAAAAGATCTGATTACGAGATAGTAGAGTACGATCTGCCTCCTCTGAAAGACGGAGAAGTATTATTGAAGACGTTGTGGGTCAGCGTTGACCCTTACTTAAGGGCTTATAATAGAAATAACAAGGTGCCTTACGACCAGTTCAGTTTCCAAGTTGCAGAAGTTCAAGAGTCGAAGAATCCAAAATATCCTGTTGGCAGTAAAGTAGTTACGCATAATGGTTGGTGCGACTACTCGGTGATAAAGGAAAGTAATGAACAGATAGGGGGAAGGCCAAAAGTAATTCTTTACAAATTGCCAAACTTAAAGGGATTGCCTGAATCCTTAGGTGCGGGCGCCGTAGGAATGCCAGGAGCTACCGCTTATTTCGGTTTCCTAGAACTTTGCCAGCCCAAAGCCGGTGAAACAGTAGTAGTGACCGGCGCTGCTGGGGCAGTAGGGTCTCTCGTGGGCCAAATCGCCAAAATCAAAGGTTGTAAAGTCATAGGCTTCGCCGGATCGGATGAAAAAGTGCAATGGTTGGAAAAGGAACTTGGTTTCGACAAGGCTATCAACTATAAGACCGCAGACGCCCAAGTTGCTCTAAAAGCTGCGGCTCCGAACGGTGTCGATTGTTACTTCGATAACGTTGGAGGAGAACTTAGTAGCGTCATTATAGGACAGATGAATACCAGAGGCCGAGTGGCTGTGTGTGGTTGTATCAGTGCTTATAATGCTGATCCTTCCCAAATGCCCAAAGCAACGATATTGCAACCATCTATGGTTTTCAAAGAATTGAAGATTGAAGGGTTCCTGGTGTGGCGTTGGACTGATCGTTGGAGTGAAGCACACTCCCAGCTAGTGGATTGGATCAAGAGTGGTCAGTTGAAAGCTCAGGAACATGTAACGGAGGGTTTTGACAAATTGTTTGACGCTTTCGTTGGCATGTTGAACGGAGAGAACGTCGGCAAAGCCGTGGTTAAAATATAATAAATAATTAAATATTCCTAAGGGGCCGTTCAAGTATTACGTAAGCAGTTTTTTTTGGAATTATTGACCACCCCTCCTCCCCCCCAGAGTGCTTACGTAATACTTGAACGGCCCCCAACTGTCGTGTTATTTAAATTTTTACTACATATAAAATGTATAAGGATCGGAAATTTGAATAAAAACAATAAATTATCTATTTTTTATTCATATTTGTTTTTACCAACAACACTGAACTAAAGCTGTTTTCTCTATATTTTTATTTTATTGTAAAGGCGCAAATCGCGGCGTTGAGTTCCGTCTCTCAACAAGCAATGCCTTAAAAATTCGGCGGAAAGTAGGGAACGGATATATTTTAATGGGAACACAGTGTCTAAACACTAGATCCCCAGATTTCCTCCGGGTACTCTCCTATATGCATATATATGTGTGTAATACTGAGTGCGGGAACCTAAAAAAAATATTGAAATAAAACACTCTATACTTAATTATCCGTTTATTTAACAAAATACTTCTGTAAAATTAATTCCTTACTTTAAGACTTAACCTATGATTATTTTTAATTATAAATTAAATACGAATCGCTTTTAATCTTGTAATTTGACACAACTTTAAAACCAATACTTCAGGTGTTCAGACTGTAATATATAAAAAAAAGTATATTTTATAGTTTTTTTTTTATTTCTTAAATTTATTGTATGTCATATAATACAACGTTATAGGTTCCAGTATAGATTTAAATCCTTTAAAACCATTTGATATTTATAAAGCAATCGACCTAAACGTCGCAGATCCAAAGCAATCTCCATCAGAACATTTAAAAATAAGAAAACTTACTGGAAAACAAAAGAAAAGCATTATCTTAATACAAATATTTATTTTATTGTATAATGTTGGTGTGGATTCTAACTAAAATGGCCATACTTACAAAAAGAATCAATAAATGTAGGTCAAAAGGAAAAAGTATTTTACTTTTCTAAGTTAATAAGTGTGCCTTTTAATTTGTTTGCACTTAAAAATCTATTATTTATTATTTTTACATATATCAGATTCACTTATTTAAAAAAAAAACTAAATAAAAATAATATAAGCTGCAATTTCTATATAATTATAAAACGTAATAGGATGTTTAAGTCAGTTGTCAATTTAATAAAAATTAACGCAGGCTATGGTTCAATTAGTTTCTTTTTTTTATTCTAAACAATTAAATTAATATATTAATTTTGAAGTTTTATAAACGTGATTTTTTATCTGTTTTTAATTCATTATAAATAAATTTAAGTAAATACAAATAGCCTCTGAATTCACGTATTAATTCTTTTAGACGCCGGCGTTTCGTCGTCACTATTTTTTCGCTTTCTTTTAATTAAATGAGATATGTCTGCAGCGGGTTTTGTTTCTGGCTTTGAACTGGTACTTGATGAGGCTTGAGATCCTTCACCGTTGGAAGGACAAAGGGTTTCACGTACCCTTTTTATCATCTGTAAGAGAATTTTGTTCTTAAATTATATTTTTTTCATGCGAAAAATGTGTTTACTTTAAGTATAGTACGGTCGACGTGTCGTGGCTACCATAAAGTTAGTTGGAGAACGCTACGCAGGTTTGATTTTAGGATTTTTCTTATATTTTATTATTGTCTTCCCAAGTAAACAATGTGAAAAAGTACAGAAAATCTTACAGAAAACTTTTTGGGGCGACCACGACTCCTCGACTGTATATAAATTTTGTGGAGAATATGAACATTGTTATCATAATAAATCATACAAATATTTTTAGTAAACCATAGTGTTTTAATATTTGAATATAGAGTTATATAGCCCGCATTGCTTGTTGACACTCCCGCTCTCATATTGGAAGGCGGACAACGCAGTTTTATCTTCTTACCAGAGAAGAGGTGGCCACTATAAACTCTACTTCGGTGAAATATTTATATTTAAAAACTGTAGATGTTACAATTTGATTAGTTACTAATATGTTTTAATGTTTCACCTGTATCACGTATAAAGTTAACATTCCGTTTCCCACTTTCCGCCGGATTTTCTAGACACTGTCTTATGGCAAAATTCAACTCCTCGCATTGTCTTGTTACCAAAGAGAAGAAATAATTGATTCCTCCGAGTGGGAATCGAACCCACTACCATCGCGTTTTGTCACACCCTATATCATTGTGCTACGATGTCCTCGTAGTGAGGGAATTCTCCGTGTTTTTTTTTTAATTCATTCATCATTACTCCTTTACTTTTCATCATAAAATGCTGTGGAATATATCATTACTGAGGCCAGTCGTGGCGCAGCGGCACGAGGTGTGACTGTAAAACCGACTGGTTGTGGGTCCGATCCCCGCTGGAGGAGATGAAATATTTACTTAAATTTATATTTCCATTTCTTCGCTCTGGTGTCGAGGTGAAGCGCGGCGTTGAGTTCTGCCATACAACACGCAATGCTTCCAGAATTCCGCAGAAAGTGGGGAAACGGAGTGTCTTAACACTAGGTTCCCTCTGCCTACCCTGCTGTGTGCGGGATACAGCGTGAAGCTGATCATAACTAAAAATCGACGCAACAAAAGGAAACAAAACATCAATGGCCATAACTATCATACAAATTCACCACATGACCATTAATGTATAGTAAAATAGGGGCATGTGAAATAACACACAAAATTTTTAATTTCGATTCATTTATTTGAAAAAAAAATCGTGTAAAGCGATACAAAAATGGCCTTGTGGTAAACAACACGCTTAGTTAACAATACAATGTACTCACTATACTAAAACCTAAATGCAAATTGAGATTCTAAGGCACTTATTTCTATTTAAATAAAAATATTATGCAGATTTTGTAAACAGTATTCAAACGTTTTTGACGTTTTTCTAAAAAAAAGTAAAAAATCTATAAAAATATTTTTGCTTCCTCAGTATAGATATAGAATATTTTATAATAGTGATGTGATTAAGTTTAAGTGATATTCTTTTAAGCTTCACGCTGTATCCCGCATCCGGGAACCTAGTGTTAAGATACTTGGTTCCCCACATCTATTTTAGCGAAATTACGTGTGGAGTGCCGGAACTTAAGGTCGCACTTTGTCTTCTTACAAAAGAGTGAAAATAAAAATGATCCATTCGCGAATGGAAGGGAATGAGACTCGAACCCACAACCGTCTCGTTTACAGTGTGCTCCGGCACGGCTGCTTCTAATAAAAATCCAATCAAAATAAAATTGGTGTAGAATATATCTGTACAATAAAAAGTATATAGCAAATTTTCTTCTTTGTTAGTATTAATTTACTTCACATTCAAATAAAACGTTTCTTTAATTTTGATCTAAAAAAAGGAAAACAATGACATCATCATTTTGAAAAAATAAGTTTTAAGTTTTAATTAGGCCAAGAATGGTATTACTATTTAAAAATCTGCATAACACCAAATCAATACTGATAAGAGCAGTCAAATTTATCACAAAAAATGTCACATTTGGCTTCTTTTTTTTTAATTTAGGAACTAATTTTTTTACAAATTTTCTAACGTGCATCTATTCATCAGTAAGTTACGTGAATATTAAAACGACCTTTAGGCGGCGTTTAACAATAAAAAAAATCAAGAAATAGAGATCGGGAAAATGCAGTGCATTTAAAAATGGCTGTAATGCAATTATTTATAGTAAATAATTGATGTGGTGAAAAATCGATTGTACTCCTAACTTAAAAATATCGAAATCGAATATTATATCCTTAATAATCGATTTGCTAATAAAAAAAATATCCTGCAACTAAACAGAACTCTATTGTAATTATTAATTCACTATATTATTATAATTACTGGATTATTTAAGAATATGACATATTACAATTTAATTTCCGATATATGTGAAACAAAGGTGACACTTCATCGGCTTAAGAGTGTAAACCTGCTAACAACCTATAAAACAGGTTCTCAATGGAGGAAAAATGTTTTTAAATATATGCATACATACATATATTGTAGCAAGGTTATTAAATTTCAAAATTTCTTTTATAAGCTTTACCATATAAAATAAAAACAAGGTCGATTTTGAATTTTTTTTCTCAAAATTTTCAAACAGTGTAAAAGTAAACAGGATTACACTATTAAGCCGTCGATATACAAAACTTATACATACTTACATAAAGTATGTACACAAAAAAAATATGGCAACAGCATATTGGAAATTAAAAAAAATATCATCATTAAGCAGTTTATATACATACCTAGTATAGCTGTCTTTTGTGTTAAAATTAAAAAATAACCCTAATTTAAAAAAAGAACACCTACAAATTAAGTGTATAATATGTATACCTAACATAGCTGTATTTGTCTCAAAAATTAATAGAAAAAATACCTAAATTCTCACAAAAATCTAAGCTTGAACGCCTACAAATTGAGATTTCTCCTTAATAATCATATTTCTCAGCATGCTTCGCGTCGCCTCGATACAATCACACGGCCTTACCTCGGACTTGTAATCCATCATGTCTTGTATTTTCTCTTGTATCTCCGGCAACAAGTCCTTCAACTCTTTCAGCTCGCCTTCCACAGAGTAAAACGGGTCTGCCGTCGTATATTTCTTAACTGTGGCATCCTCCGCCACCGAAACTGGATTCTCTAAGGTCTTGATACGAGATTCTAGAATGTTCGCCGCGTTTTTGAAGTGAGTTATGGCGTCCTCGAAGTTAGATGCTAGGGAATTGGCGAGACCTAGAAGTCAAAACAAATCATATTTAGGGCATAGGCTTTTTTATATATTGTTTATTCTTAGATAAAAATTTCAATTAGTATAAAAAATTACATTAAACATAGATTACAAATAGAATTCTGACATAACATAGTAATTAGAATAAGGATTAAAATTGGAAGAAATAATTTACATCAATTATTTATATATTATAAACAAGCACTAATATTGGTTAATTAAAAACGAATAATGTATGCTTTTTTTTTATTCAAATTCAGACAGTTATTATCAAGATGACCATCGTAGCGCAGGGGCGATGTGAATTAAAACGCTACAAGTTATGGGTTTGATTCCTACTCAAAGTAATTAAATATTTATTATTTTCATTTCTTTGCAAACATTTATTTGTAACGAGGCAAAGCGCGACATTGAGTTTTATCACTCAGCACTCAATGCCTCAAGAATTCAGCAAAAAGTGGACCAGAAGTGTCTCAATGGGGAACAGAACGCCTAAACACTTGGATCCCATGTTCTCTCTACACAGGATACAACATGAAGCTAAAAAAGTTAAGTATTTAGTCCATACCAATTTGGTAGTGGGTCTCAGCAATCCTTCTATCATCACTTCTGTACAACTCCTTTTGTATGTCCAAACAGCTCACTGTCAAATTAAATATAAAATATAAATAAGTAATTATAAGTAAATGTTGATTTATTTGAAAATATAAAGACAAGACATAAAAGATAATTAAGCTATTTCTAGCTTATATAAGAAAAATATTATATCAATCTTTCTATCCGAACTTTCGAGGTATTAGATATTGAGTGGCGGAACTTAAAGCCGCACTTCGCCTAGATACCAAAGCCCAGAAATTATTTAAAAATAATTTCCTCCAGTTGGAACGGAGTGTCGCGTGAAGCCACAAAAAAAATATAATACCCATATCAACGACTGCCTTGTCGTACGTCTCGCTCTCCAGAGCCACCTCTCCCAGCGCGAGGTGCACGTCCGCCAAGAGGGCGCGCGCCGCCATCGCACCACTCTCTGCACGCTTCTGCAATATGCCTCTGGATAGTTCTAGAAAAAAGGATCAATTATTTTTATTGATTCATTAATATAATAATATTTTTTATCTTCTACAAAACCAATGCTGTGCTTAGTTTTATTACTAGAGTAATTAAACTCAATTTTTGTATTTACTAGTAAATAAAAAAGCACATTAAAATATTGAATTCTAAAAAAATAATAACGTCAATAAAAAAATATTTCCTAAGAATAATTTTCAAACATTACAAACCTAGCATTTCCCATGCAAGTTGTAAATTGTCAACGTCGTCTTCAGTGTCCATGTTGACTGTAGACTCATTGTTTGCATCACCATTTGAAGGTCCCTAAAATTATATATTTTTTTATAGAAATAATAGAAAAAATATTTTTACTTTAGTTTAACTTCCACTTTACTTAACATTTAGTGCAAATTCTGTTCATTTTTATGACTTTTTTAAGTTATACTAATTTACTTTCCCAAATAAATATATTATAGAATTAAATATGATACATACTGGTACTTCTTCTGAACTTTCAGCCGTACTCGGACCAGGTTCATCATCTTTAGTTGTTGATTCAGCTTCAGTCTTTTCTACTTGTTCCTTGGTGCTTTCACCGTTTTCAGTCTTAGCCTCTTTTTTTGTTTCTTCATTATCAGCATTTTCCCCATGCTCAGCGTTTTCTCCATTTTCAGAATTTTCCCCATTGTCAGCATTTTCACCATTTTCTACTTAATAAAGTTATATGATTAATATAAAAAATATCTGTATTAGCAATATATACGTAATATTCTCAAAAATACTCAAACTACAAAGAACAGATGCTATAAATTTCTGAGAATATTATATTTGAAATAATGTATAAGAAATGTCTTAAACCCACACCTTTTGGAAAAAAATCTGTATTAAATAAATGTACCAATAGAAATTAAAACGTCAGCATTGATTACAATCAATGAACACTTTTGTAGTGAGTGACAAGAAAAGACTATCACAATTCATATATTAATCATCACACAACCACACACACACTTTCATTCCTGTACCAGAATAGTCGGTATTCTGAAATAGAGTACAAAATGTCTTGATACTGTTTTTGATGTCTTCTTTATCTATCTAGCTATATGTGAAATAAAATTTGAAACTAAAATAATCTGTACCTTCATTATCATCTTCTTCCTCATTGTTATCTCCAGGTACAGCTTCTCCCAGAACACCACTTTCTTCTCTTGATAACCCTAACAAAGCCTTTCCATACCTATAATAAAAATGTATTTTATTGACAACAGTATTGTTTTTTTTTTTGAACTTCACTATGTATCCAACATATAGCAGGGTAGGATGAGGTAACCTAGTGTTAGGACACTCCCCGACTCTCTGCCAAATTGGAGTGGGCCCAGTTATGAGTGCAAGAAAATGATAATATTAATAAGAAATAATTCATTTGGGAATTGCATATATCCATCGCGTTACAGTCGCACACTTGTGCCCTTGCACCACAATGGCCTCGATTTTGTTGTTAGGTCACAAATTATTAGATCACAATATGATATTGAGCCTTACATGACATATTTAGATTTTTTTAGAAGATTAAACCTATGCTTTGATTTATATTTCATTCTTATATGTTTGTTACTGTTATTATTCTCATATTAAGACAGCATCATCAACACAAAGTGAAGTAACATTTCACTTTCTTGGAAAATCTAAGAAGAAAAACTATTATCTTATTTATATAACAAAAAATTATTATGTTATTTATTTAAAAAAACGATCTATTTGAAACAATAATAATTACTAAGAAGCTTCCGAATCAAAAAAAATCAAATGTGGAAATGATTTTTCAAATAATATTATAAAAATTAGAACATATTTATTTTGATATTAAATCCATTCCATCTGGAAGATGAAAATAATATCATCCTATTATTATGTTATTTCCATAAATATTTAAAAAAATATTGATTAACAACAAGTAAATAGATTGTTAAAAATACTTACCACAAATAAGCTTCAGCACATTCATCAGCCATATCACCGTGGGCCTTTGCTAACAGTTCACATGCTGTGGCCAACGATTCTGTAGCCGCATTATAATCTCTTACAGCTAAATGACGTCTGCCTGAAGCTAACAAATCCTCTGGAGACGTGGTGGTCACTTCTGATACATCTGCCATCTTATAAAGGAATGTAGCATTACCGTATATATTAGATACTTAAAGAACTGAATTTCGGTTTGGAGGGAAGGTTAAATTACTAAATTAGTCTATTATTTATTTTAAAATTTTAAGAAAGTTATATTTCTCGAATAACCGGCAAAATCATAACGGTCACTTTGACATCCATATAAATACAACAATATGAAGCCACGTGCACAATACAAAATAATATGTTTGTTTAAATAATAAACAATAATCACTTTAATATTAAGCATAAAAACCAATACATTTATCATATACGTAAAAATCTTGTATATAATAGTTGTAAATGTAATGGTCAACGATAGTTGTTTTATTACAAAATTACTTACTTTT
This sequence comes from Heliconius erato x Heliconius himera, assembly GCA_013421005.1. Lineage (NCBI taxonomy): Eukaryota > Metazoa > Arthropoda > Insecta > Lepidoptera > Nymphalidae > Heliconius > Heliconius erato x Heliconius himera. The sequence continues at coordinate 184,185 of JAATLQ010038112.1, read as the reverse complement.
GGTTATTGTAGAAGGCCTGTCAAAGAGGAATTAGTGATATTTTATATCTTGAGCAATTATAAGGCTTTTATTTTCATAGAAGTCGTTGTAATAGGGTCGTATAGTTTAATGAATTACGCCAGACAGTGGTAGTCTCTCACTTTTGCGTTAACTTAACTTGGGTTTTGAAGTTGAAATTGAAAGAGTTGATTCACGAAGTAGTGTTGCCAGATTCTTAGCCAACTCGAGCTATTAGGCTTAACTCGAATCAGGCTTAACTCGAGTTAAATATTTTCTTGCTCGAATCAATTTAATATTCAAGGTTATTTTTAAATTAAGAAATAAAAATAATATTTATATAAATTTATTTTCAGATTTATCTTCAGATTAAATTATACATAGAATAAATTATTATATTTTTTTAAACTCGAGTTCAATTCGAGTTAAATTAATCTTTACTCAGTATAAATAGATTTGAAATTTTCTCAATGTGTATCCGTATGTGTATTAAAATATATAAAAAAAATATTATTCTTTTTATAAAAGCACCTTTAACCACAAATTTATTACATAAAAAAAATAGACAAATATTTGTTTAAATTATTAAAAACTATTTAAATCTGTGTTGATCGATGTATCCGTTTAATTATAATGTATTGTAAGTCCACTTATATTGTTTACAAGGTTTTCATTTGAAAATAATTTCTCACAAATAACTAAAATATCTCCTCTCTTCCTTAAAATGTAACCTCTTAATTTATGTATGTTTAGTTTATATGAATTTATAAGTTATGCTTAAAATTGTGTAAATTTAAATACAAAACTGCACTTGATAAGCCTAAAAAACTATTTTTTGCTACAAAATTTTAAATATGATTTTTTTGTGATAAAAAGTCTTACTTTGTAGCTTGCAAACAATTAAAAACATTGAACTTTTTTGTTTTAAGAATAAACATTCCTTTTTTAAATCAGTGCTATCTCGAATATATTATTAAAAAATCATCGCGGCGCAGATTTATCTTAAACTGCTAAACTGTTAATCTGCTGTTGAACTGTTAATCATCTTTACAGCGTCACCGGACGAGAAGAGGCGAGAGTAGCTCACTCCTGAAGAACGAATACAAAATGTGATGAACGTTAGTGAGAAGGACAGTGGAATTTCTTTTGGACCGTCTGAAGGCCCCTGTCTATCTTGGCATGTGCGAACACATCACAAGCATAGGTTATGATGGGACGAATTTAAATTTTGTACAATATCAGCTTGTTCCGAAGTAACATTTTAAAGGCAGAGCAGTGGCACCGCCCGCGATAATGACCACATTTATTTACGTAGAGCAGTAACGTCTAACATTTACGATTTATCGCTGACTATTGGCAATCTTCTTGGCTCTAAAAGTGCTTATAAAAAACGAGTACGCGTAAATTTTGATTTTCAATTATTTATTTTGCAATGTTTGATTGTGAATTTTAATTCTCTTAGAAAAAGCAAAACTTAACTCTTGCGAGTTAAGTTAAGTTGCTTTGCGAGTGTCTCCAGAATTCGACGAAAAATGGAGAACGGAGTGTCTTAACACTAGATTTCCTCTGCCTATATACAGCGTTAAATAAAAGAAAAGTATTTAAAGAAATGATTTCTCTTAGATACCACGTCCTACGTCCGACTAGCGTGTTCGACGCTATAAAGATTTGAATTTCACCACCATCAAAAGTACTCGGCACAGCCTTGTTCTGGGCAACTTATTATCATTGTTATACTATATAATCCTTTATAAACCTATATAAACCTTGTTTTTTAAATTTAGTTTTATTATAAATTGATTCAATGAAATAGTAAAAATATAAAAAAAATAAGCCATCTACAATTACCTTAAGTAATTTTAAAAAGAATAAAGAAATTTATAATAAAGAAATAATAATGAAAGAAATATTTGCATGCAGCATTGCGTGACGCACAATAATCTCGTTAGGTTGAACGCATTTAATAAAGTTTATATATTTCTATTAATATTAATTATTGTGCAGTTTGCATCGTGTCGTTACACGAGTGGATATCGACTTTTCCCCCGCCCCAGCGATTGCCCGCCCAATATTTTACTAGTGAAGATCCTTTAGCTATGAGCACTATCGATAAATATATATTTTTTATATTCTAGTGTAATACTGTAATTGTTACGTTAAATGATTTTTTTTCAATTTCGAGGCTATTCGTGGCGTAGATGCACAAAGTGTGACTGGTTGTGGGTTCGATCCCCACTCGACGAGATTAAATACTTACTTGAAATTTATATTTCCATTTTTTCGCGTTGGTGTCGAGGCAAAGCGCGTTGTTGAGTTCCGCCAGTCAATACTCAATACCTTCATTTTGCCAAAAGTGGGGAACGGAGTGGCTTAACACTAGGTTTCCTCTGCCTACTCTGCTATGTGCGGAATACAGGGTGAAGTTGGTTTAATTTAATAAATATTATGGTATACGACAAAGCTCGAGAGACATTGGAATTTTAATCTTCATTATGAGACAATGGGCGGTGTTTCATTTACCACCTAACGTATAATTATTGTATATAGCGGAAAGTGGAGTGCATAGTAATATTTATTAATAAAATAATTAGAAATGTCTCTGCTAACCCCACAAATTAAGAATGAAATATTTTATTAACATCAATTCAGCTTCAGGGTACGATTGCTCCAATTTCCAATAGGCTCAACTTTTACCAAAATTATCGATACCAAAACAATATATTTATTTTTCCACAATAGATCCGCACTACCGATTGCTTCATTTTCTCGGTTTCCCTGCCAGTTTGTTTCCAGTTGGCGGCTGAAACAGGCGTGTCGCGGCGTTTCTAGCTGCATCGCGAATAAATTACCTTAACCTTTCATAACACGCGACGTTCTTTCAAATAGTTATCTTATAAAAATATATAGATATTATAAGAAAATGTGACACACAAGCGAGAGTTTCTCTGATCCGGCACAAAAAGTAATGAAATTGTAAGCAAATTCATAGTAGTTATTGTATACAATTTACGAATACTAATACGTCGTTCGTTGGATTACTAATTATTGGGATTAACCACGCCTCAATTAATTTTGTATGTTTATAGATTTTTGGATATATAAAAAATAGTAAGACTATAGTTTTTTACAATATAAATATTATTAAATAAATATAAATAAATCAGCTTCACGCTTTATCCCGCACACAGCAGGGTAGCACAGAGGGAAACTAGTGTTAAAACATTGTTCCCCAAATTTCTGCCGAATTTTGGAGGCACAGCATTTTTTGAGTGACGGAACTCAACGCCGCGCTTTCCTCGACACACAGAGCGAAGAAATAGAAATATAAATGTAAATAAATATTTCATTTCCTCGGGTGAGAATCGAAGCCACAACCAGTAGCGATTACAGACACACTTTGTGCCGCTGCGCCACGACTGGCCTCTAATAAATATTATTAAAAATAATATATTACCTTACCTATTCCTATTATTTTTCGCTTATCACACACACGTTAAAGTACACAAAAAAAAAGAAAAAACACATTTATCTGATTGGATCAATGCTCACTACTACTTTACTTCTTCGTGAGAAAAGTTACCCCTTTCCAACTTTAAGCCTGATTAAAGTAGGGTATTCGTACGTACTTAAGTACTTAGGCTTATATTATATTATATATATATATATATATATATATATATATATATATATATATATATATATATATATATATATATATATATGTAGCGGCGTGTGTATATTGTTATATATTATATATTGTGGCTTCTACCATACATTCATTAATACCTTACTATAAATTTGATAGTAAAAAAATATATTAATTTAGTCCAGTCATGGCGCAGGGGCACAAAAGTGTGAGCGTAAACGCGACTGTTTATGAGTTCGATCTCCACTCAAGCTAATGATATATTTATTTGAATTTATATTGCCATTTCTACACTCTGGTGTAAAGGCAAAGCGCTGCGTTGAGTTCCGCCGATTCATGCAGAAAGCGGCTGAAAATGGGGAACGGAGTGTTTTAACGCTGGATTCCCTCTGCTTACTCTACTGTGTGCAGGATACAGCGTGAATCTTGTTTAAAAAAATGAACTAAAATAATACAGATAGAAATTAGAAACAAATTATACCATATATAAAACACAATATTTCTTATTAACTAGTTTCAGCAATAATAAAAGGCCTCACAACAATAGACACATGTTTCCTGCTCTACTTATATATAAAATGTATTAACCCACTGCAAAAGCTTCGACCTCAATCAATCCTGAAATTGATAGGTGAACCGCGTGGTTGAAAAGATAATTCTTATCACGTTTCCATTTTATTACATTGGCGGTGTATTTTGACGTCACTTGAGGTATTAGGTACTAATAACAATAAACGCTACATAATATAGAGAATAAATACTATATATTTAATAAAAAACATATATAAAATATTGAAGCCAGAAGTGGCGTAGTGGCACAAGCGTGTGTAAACGCGACAGCTTGTAAATACGATTCCCACTCGAGGAAATTAAATATTTAGTATTTTCATTTCTACGGTCTGGTTTGGAGGCGAAGCGCGGCGTTGAGTTCCGCCACTCAACACGCAATGCCTTCACAACTCGGCGGAAAATGGGAAACGGTGTGTCTTAACACTAGGTTCCCTCTGCCTACCCTGCTGTGTGCGGGATACAGCGTAAAGCTGAATATAACATTAGAAACGTTAGACCTATAAGAAGCCACGACTATCAAACAGTTAATATTTCTAAAATATATAGATATGTACTTAATAACTACTGCACTACTGTAGTTTTTTATTAACGTAAAGACAACATATTTTGTTCATTCTATTGGATTTTCTTTGTTGTCTTTCATAAATAATACGAAACTTAAAGTATAAACATAAAAAACAAAAGCACCGCTCTCGTAAAAGGGACGCGGTGAAATCTGAAAACGCTAACATATACAAGTGTAATGGCAACTCTTCACATTTTATATAAAAAACGAATATGGAACGTGGAGTATGAAGATAATATAAAAATAATTTAGCAACAAACATAGATTTAAAAATTATGCAGGTTTTATAAAAGGTTTTTGCTTGAAAAAGAGATATAAAATATAAGTGCATGTCATTATAGGGATGAGGTGAAATCTCTATGCCAAAAATCTTTTATGTAAAATATTTTTTTTATACATAATGTCTCACGTAACGTATTAAAATCATTGTTAAGTTTTATGTTGTGTTATTAAATCTATAACAGCCTTTAATTTAATCGAATTGTATGATCGTTTTTATCTACTTCAATAAATTCAAATATTTTTCTTCAACTAAATAATATTAGGAATTATAATATTAGGAATTAAAAAGCCGGACAAGTGCGAGTCGGGCTCGCCTAGCGAGGATTCCGTACAAAAATTGGAGATATCGAGCTTTTTCTGAAATTCAGGATTAGCTTAGTCAGTGCCAAAGCTTTCATCTGATACTTCACTTGAACTAGCGACTTTATTATCAATTTTTTTACTATCTTTTTTCTGAACTAGTACTACATGTAGATGCTAGCTGTCAAATTTCATATTCCAGGTCACCTGAAAGTACCCTATGAATTTTAATTCCCTTTACGGTGTCGAAATACGTGTGTTTTATCAGAAAATCATGTGACCGTAAATCTGAGTATATGGTCTGCATTTCAACTCGATATATCCAAGCTTTCCTGAGATGTCTCAGAAAGGATCTTGACAGACAGACAGACTTAAAAGTATGGCACCCTATAAAATTAAATAACTATTTTTAACTATTATTCTGATCTATACATAAACAGATTTTGCTTATGCTCATAATGATCTATACAACTAGAAAAGGGAAAATAATAATAATCATACTTTAATTACTGTAGCGTTTGGCGCTCAGTTTTCTCTCTTTACCACGGTAGAAATAATGCATGAAGCTAAAAACCGGTAAATGGCAAGTCGGACTCATACCAATGGTTATCTACCAATTTCAAGATTCTATGACAACGAGAAGTACAATTTGTACAAAATTTACAAACTTAAGTTTGCGGACGTATCCCTCATTTTCTATGAAATGAACTACAGTTATAAGTTTATATTGATTGTTTTTTTTTTTCAATATCTTGATTGCATTAAATATTTAATATTAATTCGAGGCCGATACATTCACGCGATCTTGAGATAAATTTTCGTGACACACGGACAACAAAGCAATCCTACCTATAAGGGTTCTCCCTTATGAGGTACGGAACCCTAAAAATACAATAATAACTTCACGTTCCCTTGACAGGTAAACGACCGGGTCGTAGCGACCAGATGAGCAGATTCACTAGCCGCAGGGAACTACAGCCACAAAAATTGCTCCACACGGCAGTCCGGCGCGAGCTTACATCGCCTACCACAAGCTGGGCGCAGGCATGGAGGCACAGACTGAGACCCAGTCGGAGTGCGAGTGCGGGGTCCATCCATCAGTGTTCTACCTACTGGCCACTTTGTTACTTACCAGGTAAGCATTGGCGTATGAAGGGGGGAGTCGGGTGGATCGTGCCCACTCTAGAATAGCCTAGTGCCCACTCCAGAAATTTTACTTACAATAAAATTTATTCTGAAAAATTAAAAATAAAAAACAACACGTACACGAATATAAATTAAGTCCAGCCCCCTATTCAAAAGTTAAGTCCAGCCCCCCCAAGAAAATATGTCTAAATACGCTTATGCAGACAAGTAGTGTATTTTAGAGGAATTCTTTAAGCAATTTGATCGTCTATTAAGAACGAATGATCTTGCTAATGTCACTTTGCATGGAGAGCAGACGAGGAGAGTAGAGTATGGCAGTTAAAGTGAAAAAGTTGTGTTTTTTTAAATTGTAGTGTTATTTAGGTAAGAAAAATATTTATTTAGAAACATATTTTAATAAAAATATAAACGTAGCCGGATTTTGAAAATCGCGCTTCTTGACGACTCTTTTTCTAATATGGCTTCCAAGGGGTGCGTTCAATTTTTTATACGTTTTCTAAAAAAGAAAAACATTATTTTAAATCACTTGGAGGAATAAATTAATTTATTTATGAATATTTTCATTTCTTCGCTGTTGTACCGAGGCCAAAAAGCGGGGTTGAGTTCCGTCAAGACGCGATGCCTCGAAAATCAAAACAGTCTCCACGGAATGTCTTAACACTAGATTTGTGAAGAGAAATTGCTTATTATTAATAATTTAAGAACATTAAGCTGAATATTAAAATAATAAGATGATTCCTGCTGTTTCTAAACATAACAAGGATATCTAATGCCTACGGCAGTTGTATGCGGTGTATGCGGTGTCGTACATTTATTTGCGAGTGCCTCTGTCGGATTTAGGTAATGTAGCGCACACCAGCAATGCGGTAAACACAGATAAGCTGTAATAACCTACTTAAACGTTGAGAACTTTGGAGGGATTTTTTTTATTTGATTTTTTAGTTTCACACTGTATCTCATATATAGCGGGGTAAGCAAAGGGAATCTTGGAACCTAGTATTATTATGACAGCGTTCTCCATTTTCCAACCAATTCTGGGGGAATTGTGTGTTGAGTGGCGGAACTTAACGCCACGCATTGCCTCGTTATCAGCGCGAGGTAATAAAAATGTTAAATATATGATTTTGTCGAGTTGGAATTGAACTCAAAATCTATCGCGGTTATAGTCGCACTGTTGAACTCACGAGTTTTAGACAGGCACGACTGTCCTCTTTTAAAATATATTTTTTTATTTAATGCTTTAAAAGCAAATTTAATTATATTTACGTTACTGTAGAAAGGCTGTTACTGGTGTGGATTCAAATTCGTCTCAGGAGCTTTCCCTATTCCGTGTAAATGGATTCAGTCACTTAGTATGTACTTGCACTCGTTTAGAGTCTAATGGGCGATATGTGGAAAATAGAGTCAGATGTAGTACTTACTAAGATTACCAAGTTTTTTTGTACAAAAAAATAGAATTTTCGGGGCATTTACCTTGTTACCAGAGCGAAGAGATGATAACATTATTACTAAATAATTATTCATTTCCCCAAGTAGAAATCGAACCCACAACCGTCGCGTTTACACGCTTGTGTGCCCCGACGACCTCCACTCAATTAAATTATTTATCAAAATTAAAAAACTGGACAAGCACGAGTCGGGCTCACTCACGAGGGTTCAGCTTTTACTGAAATTCAAGCTTAGCTTAGCCAGAGCCCTTTCATCCTGATACCTCACTGGAACTAGCGGCTTTAATATTTCCCCACTTTTAAGGCTATTATTTTTTAGGAATTAACCACAAACCTCTTTAAAAAAAGGCTCTTGACAGACAGACGGACGGAAGGACGGACGAACGGATGGATGGAAGGCAGCAAACTGATCTTTTAAGGATTCCTTTTTCTCTTAAAAGATAGGGAACCCTAAAACACATGTAAACTCAATTTATCACTGCACCTACTAAGTAGTTCTAAGTAGCTAATATTGTAGACTATTCGTGTATCAGAGAGATTACACGGTGTCCACACTTCTTTAAAACTTAATCATATATAGCTTAACTATACGATACGTACTAAGCCGAGGGGATTTTATAATAGAATCTAACGAAACTATTTTGAAATATTACAAAACTTATAAGAAAATCTAAATATGTAAATTTAAAAGATTTTCTAAATAAGTATTTTTCCTTCCTATGTGTGGAATAACATTCTAGAAATGTTAAAAATATCTAAGTATGTATTTGTATTTATATTAAATGTACTATTCCAGCACATTTTTGCTAATTTTCAATGAAAAAGTCAGTTTAATTTGTCTTTTAAAAGTATATTTTATTAAATAATGAGAGATCTCTAATAATATAAATAATAATGAGGCCATTCGTGGCGCTGGAGCACAAAAAGTGACTGTAAAATGGTTGTGGGTTCGATCCCCACTCGAGGAGATGAAATATTTATTTAAATTTGTATTTCCATTTCTTCGCTCTGATGTAGAGGCAAGGCGCGGCGTAGAGTTACGTCACTTAACACAAGAAATTGGCTATATAGCTAAGGAGAAATCTATTGTTCAAATTTTTTATTTTATTTCTATAAAGTCACAAAGTGAGTAAGTAATATTAATTCTAATAATATTTATTGATCAACCCTCGTTACCGTCAACGGTAGTAAGGGTACTGACAGATTTTATTACTAAGATTACACTTATATTACTAGTAGCACAAAAATGGAGGCTAAATGAACATGACGCGTTCGGAATTTTACAAATCCTTATTGCGATTCCGAAATTTAGTGGAATTGAAACGTTTTTTAATTTTTTTGCCTTCATTGTTAGGTATTGTAAGATTTTTTTTCTGAATTATTAAAAAGATATAAAAATTAAATCCTTCTCGCTGTATCCTGCACACAGCAGGGTAGACAAAGGGAACCTAGTGTTAAGACACTCCGTTCCCCATTTTCCGCCGAATTCTAGCATTGTTTATAGAGTGGCGGAACTCAACGCCGCGCTTCGCCTCGACACCAGAGCCAAATAATATTAATGATATCTCTCGTGACGAGGTATTATTAATGTAAGTTAAAAGTTTATTGAAAATTTTAATAGGCAGGTAAACTACTCCCTGATCTTTTTAATATAACGTATTTGTTGTATTCTGTGAGACAACGGTACACTGATTCAGCATTTATCATTTTGGGCTACGACCCTCAATCGAAAATCGAGTTTATAATCGAATATACAAACCAGATAAATAGTAATGTATTTGAATGTAGTTAAAACTATTTATTTTCATAATAAAAATCCTCTGTCCTGAAATTAAATCTCAGAAACGTCTATTTCTTTTAACATTTTTAAGTGTTATTCTACACTCAGGAATGAAAAATACTTATTTAGAAAAAGTATAAAAATTTGAACGTTGCGGGACTCGAACCCGCTTCTCCTGGAAACCGACCAGGCGCTTTGACCACGTATCTGATTAACATATGGCTTAGTGGTCAGAGCGCCTGGTTTCCAGGAGCCCGGTTTCCAGGAGGCGCGGTTTCGAGTCCCGATACCTTCAAATTTTTATATGTTTTCTAAATAACGTCTATTTTATTATTCTATATCATATTATCAGTATGAAGAAATGTACCTATGTAGGTACACGAAAGTCAATAATAGTAGATTTTAATTAATTAAAACAGTCATGTACCAAAGTTTAGTCCGTATCCTAAGGGAGCTATATTTTATATATGTAGATAAAGATTAAACTAGAGTCTGGCGTGTCGCAAGGGCGACTGTGGTGGTTTTGATCTCCACCCGGTGGAATGAATTATTTATTATTTGTTAATATTTTCGCATCTCCGCTACTACTGGCACTAAGCCCGGCGTTGAGCTCCGCCACTTAACACGCAATGATTAAAAAAAATCGACAGATAGAGTGAGAAAAACTTTGTGTTAAAACAATAGGTTCTCTCTCGTAGGCTGTGTGCGAGGTACAACGTGAAGCTGTTTTTAGGTTTCTGTACCTCTTAGAGAAAAAAGAAACCATTATAAGATCACTTTAAAGTCCATCTGATAATAGAGGAAGAGGATAGAGATAGAGATAGAGGATGGAGATATCGAGTTAAAATTCTAACTTTGCCCTTGATCCCATGATTTCTATTTATGGCCGTTCATATAGCAAAAAAATGCGTATTTCAACACTATAAGGAGAATCAAAATTAATAGGATATCCGGTTAACATAGAATTATTAAACTTGGCGGCTAGTATCTACAGATGTGTTATAGATACTAGCATTGTGGTGAAATCCTAAAAATAACAGTTTTTAAAGGGCGCCAAATTTAGTATTAAAACCGCTAGTTCAAGTGAGGTATCAGATGAAAGGGAAAAGCTCGAGACCTCTAATTTTTGTACGAAACCCTTGATGGTCGAGCCCGACTCGCGCTTGTCCGGTATTTTTTTTAGATTAAACTATAATTTTAAATATTCAAATGTATATATCAGGATATTTTCGAATTTAAACGTACCCTAATATTAATATACAAAGATTTAGAAGGCTATTCAAAAATGGTGTGCCAAGTTTAATCTGGCTCCACGCCATTCATGTTATGTAATTTTTTATTCATATCCTTGTGAATATTTTTTTCTTATTTTAACTGGAGTTATTCCATTTTTGGATCTTATGTAGTTTTGTTGATGTTTTAGTGTAATAAAATTAATGTAGATAGATGAATATAGAATTATTAAAATTATTATTTATAGAATTTTATACTAACAAAAGTGCAGTTTTGATAAAAAAATATGTAAGATCTTTGATACTATATTAATAGTTATACATTATTTTGTAGCAAATCGTTTTCATTTACTTTATTAAAAAAATTTGGGATAAATGAGGAACGGAGTGTCTCAGCACTACGCTCTCTCTCTGCCTACCTCTTTTGCATGCGGGATGGTAGTTAGAGGTGTACTCTAACCAAACAAAGCAGTGCCTTGTTGACAGTTTTCTATGAAGAAAATTAATGTTACACCGCTAACCAGAACTATAATGGAATAAGGTCCAAAACAAACAAAAGTGTAAAGTAACAATGAAATTTCTCATTAAATATGTAAGGGGTTATGTATTATTTAAATGTGAAAGGTGACTAATGTAGACTTAATGAAAAAAATATAAGTGATTTGTTGTTAGATTTAGGTTGGATATTAAATAGGGATTTGATTAATTTTCTTTTTCTAATGTTATTAGGGAAATAGTAAATATAAAGCCGCTAGTTCAAGTGATGTATTAGATGAAAGGGCTCCCTGGCTAAACTAAGCTAGAATTTAAGAAAAAGCTCGAGTCTTCCAATTTTTGTGCTGAACCCTCGGTGGGCGAGACCAACTCGCGCTTCTTCGGTTTTTTTAGCTTCACATTGTTTTCCCTACATATCAGGTTAGGCAGAGGGAACCTCGGAACCTAGTGTTAAGAACACCTGGGAACTTAGTGTTAAGGGGAGAACAGAAGGACCGTTCTGCACTTTCCGCCGAATACTAAAGGAATTGCGTGTTGAATGGAAAAATTAAGTCAAAAATGGAAAATGGAATGTATTAACATAAAATTTTCTTTTCCTACAATGCTATACGCCCGAAAGTCTGAATCTGGAAAAAATATGAATATACGTAAATTGTGTGTAAACATTTTTACATCGCAAATCCCGAAAAAATCGGTGGAAAGTGGAACGAAGTCTCTTAAGAAAAGGTTTCCTCAGCCTGCTAACAATATTCAGGATACAATGAGAAACTTACGTAGTAGAAAAATATAATAATACTACAGTAGTTTTACATTGGTGAGTCATCGCTATAGTAGTGATTCAGCAACCCCGTAAACAATATACCTAGTTCGATAAAACAAAGGTCGACAAATTCTGAAAACAATCAAAGTACGACACGCAGGTATCTAATTGCTTTCCAAAACCATTAGTGTAGATAATGTATATTATTATAAATACATTCAAATAGACCATGGAGGCCAGTCATGGCGCAGCGGCACAAAGTGTGATTGTAAACTGGTTGTGGGTTCGATCCCCACTCGAGGAGATGAAATATTTACTTAAATTTACATTTCCATTTCTTCGCTCTGATGTCGAGGCAAAGCGCGGCGTTGAGTTCTGCCACTCAACACACAATGCCTCCAGAATTCGGCAGGAAGTGGGGAACGAAATGTCTTAACACTAGGTTCCCTCTGCCTACCCTGCTGTGTGCGTGGTATACAGCGTGAAACTGATAATGATGACATTCAAATACGGTGAACTAACGCCATCATGACGCGCCTCACTGTAAGCGAGATAGTTGAAGATTCGATCCCCACTTGCTGGGAATTAATTATTTTCATTTTCTCCTCTGGTTTCTGGAAAACAAAGAGTGGCGTTAAGTTCCGCCACTTGATACACAATGTCTCGAATTCAGGCTGAAAGTGGAGAACGTTCGAACGTTCGAACACTCTGTAGGTATACTTTTAAGAAATCCTTTATAAAATTTCATAAAACGGTTGAGTACACCTCTTGACTTGATTTATTATCCGTCTAAGTAAGAATTTCATGGCATCTCATCTCTGATATATATTAAAATTCTAAAGGAAAAATCCGAACAAAGTAAAATTTAAAGATTTTATTAAAAGCTTCCTGCGGAACTAAAGTACAGAATCTCAGAAAGAAAATGTGAATAAATTCGGGTTACCTAAGGCCAGTTGCTATTAAAAATATACTAAATAAAAATATTTTCTAGATTAATTTTTGTTAATAGTCTTTGATAGTAATAACTAATGATAAAGTAATAAATAATAATATTTAAGAGTACGCCTAATCTTAAACTTAATTTTCATCATTTAAATGTTTGATTTTGTATATACAAACGAAAAATATTTATAAATATATATTATGTATATGTTAATTTCCAAGAAAACATTGTCATACGAATTTTATTTCAACAAAACCAAAAAACACATTTTATTCATAATATACAAAGCCCTCAAATCCCAAATATATAAAAATATTTTCACATCCACATTTGGGCTAGCTTTTTGTCGACCTCCTAAAGCTTTCAAAGGGCGAAAGGAATGTGTTGTTCATATGCATTTTGTAACTATTGTTCATTTTGGTAATGTCTAGTATTGTTTAGCGAAGGTTCTATTTTAAAAAAAAATTAAATTAAATTAGCTTCACGCTGTATCCCGCACACAGCAGGGTAGGCAGAGGGAACCTAGTGTTTAGACACTCCGTTTCCCTACTTTCTGCCGAATTCTGGAGGCATTGCGTGTTGAGTGGCAGTACTCAACGCCGCGTGTTTAAAATTTAAGTAAATATTTCATCTCCTCGAGTGGGGATCGAACCCACAACCAGTCGGTTTTGCAGTCACACCTCGTGCCGCTGCGCCACGACCGGCCTCATTCTATTTTAATTTTTTCTAATGGCGGTAGTAGCTAACCAGCCCAGCGTGTGGCCGTAAATGTGATGGTTCTGAGTTTGATCCTTACTGGAGGAGTAGATTATTTTAATTTTATCGCTCTGGTAAGAAAACAAAGCGGTGCGTTGAATTTTGTCTCTTAACTCAAGCTAAAATACCATTAACACCACCTGGATACGTGGCACTCCAATACTGTGCGGTTTCATAGGAACTTTCTTTCACGCACACCGGTACTGTGGAATGGCCTACCTGCGGCTGTTGCCAGGTCGATTTGCCATGGGTGGGGACCCTCAAAAAGCGCATCTATCTCCTCCTTAAAATCCGGCAACGCCGGTAACTCCTCTGGTGTTGCACGAAGTCGTGTGCGACGGTGATCACTTACCATCAGGTGACCCGAACTCTCGTTTGCCTTGTCTTGTTTTCCATTAAAAAAACACGCATTATCACAAAAAATAGAAACTGAAAATCGGAATGTCTTAGTAATACGTTCCCATAATACAGCATGAAAGCTGAAAATATATGCATTTTACTACAGAAAATACATAAAAACACAGGTAAGCCATAAAAAAATGTTTTTTGCACGATAGCACTTAAAGTGGAGTTTCGCCTCACTTACTTCTTGAGATATTAAAGAGGGCCTTGTTTTGTTCCATTTTACGTTTATTTTTATAGTCGTTAAACCAGTACTGCGATTTAAATTGTTTCAGAATGCATAAGTTATAAGACAAACCTGCAAACAATATTATTCCTTTGAAATTTCTTATTTAAAATACCTTTACGATTTTAAATAAGAAATATCAAAGGACTACAATACCACCTTTTCCAATATAAATATAAAACTAAGACCTAAGAATTTTTTACATGTTTCCTAAAAAAAATCGGTTATGTGTGAGTCAGACTTTCATTGCGAGGTTTCTATACTACTCACTTTATATGCAATGAACTGCAAATATAAGTTTGTAACGATTTTTTTTATGAAATACGTATATTTTTCTTTACTTTTCGCAATTTTTCGTACCAAATTTTAAAATTCTGAGTTCAGGGGAATTACCCTATAGGTGGGTATAGAGAGTGGAAGCGTCAGCGCTCCTTTTATGGGAACTGCATATAGGTTAAAATATTTTAAACCTATATTGTAGAAAAGTAATCTCTAGGTTTTTAGCACAAAGCAGCGAAGTAAATGTACGTGTACTTCAGTTATATTACATTTTATTCAGCATGTGAGACTTCATAGTGAACTACTGTATGCATTGTACTTATATAATCATTTAAGGGTTCCGTAGCCAATTAGAAGAAATGGAAAAGATTCGTCAACTGTCTCTATATCCGTGTGTATATATGTATATAGCAATAGCCACTTTATTTAGAAAAAAATCGGACAAGCGCGTGGGTTCCGTACAAAAATTGGAGGCTTCAATTCTTTTCTGAAATTCAGGTTTAGCTTAGCCAGATCTCTTTTACCTGATATCTTACTTGAACTAGCGGTTTTAATATAAAATTTTGCCCTTTTGAATGCTATTATTTTTTAGGATTTAACCACAAATGTATAGTTTTAATTTTTTCTTAACCAAGTACTACCTTTAGATGATAGTTGATAAATTTTATAATTTTAGGTCAACCAGAAGTAGCCTATTAATTTTAATTCCCTTAATAGTGTCATGTATATGTAGAAATACGTTATAAAAGGAAACCTTATAAGATCACTTTGTTGTCCGTTCCGTCCGCCTAACTGTCTGAAACCCTCGGTTGCCGAACCCGACTCGCGCTTGTCCATTTTATTTTTACTAATAAATAAGACTGATTCAAATTAAATATATCACTGTCGATAATATAATAGATTCGTATTTATATATCGTAAAAACTTATTTTTATACGTTTGCCTACAATTACGACAACAACAAAATAACAACGTTAAACAATTGCCCAGATCAAGCGGATGAATTTGAGCATTTTATAACTATATTCTAAATTTAAAAAAAATAGGACCATATATATAAATATGTCTAGATACGTAAAAAGTTTGAAGAAGACCGTTTAGGTATCGATACTACGACAATGTGTGGATGACCTACAAACTTTGTTATATCCAGCTGTCTCCTCTATCCTCATATAAAATGAGATCACGTTTGACCCCAATCAGGTTTAATACGCATACCGATGGCAGACGCTAAAGAAATTATAAATTTAAAATATATCTAAATAAAAATTATAATAAATTAGTTAATAATAAGCATAATAAAGTAGGCCGTCGTGGTTTAGCGGGTAAGACGAATAAAAATAACATATAAAAATTTGAACGTAGCGGAATCGAGCCCGCGCCTCCTGGAAACCGACCAGGCGCTCTGACCACTAAGCCATACGTTCTCATCATGCTACGTCGAAATTTTTCAATTTTTGCTTGTTACAACTTTTTTATGTTGTTAGCATCTCTGTAGGGAGATTTTTACATATTTCCGCTACCCAAAGATTAATAAGGATTATCGTTTGGCAAGAGAGAATACTATTTATTATATATATATATATATATATATATATATATATATATATATATATATATATATATACATTTTTAAAAATGTTAAATTATGATAGATTTTTTTAATATTAACACACAGATGTCCCCTCCCACGGGCTAGTAGATAACAATCTTTGTATAGCGTGCAACACTATTGAGTTATGAACGCTAATGTAATGTGATATAATGCAATTATTTCTTTGAAAAGAGGTCAATTTATGACGCACTTCCAAGCGATATACTATATGTTATTCCAAAGGATATATTATATGTTGTCTAACTATGAACAGAGATCATTCGTGGCGCAGGGACACTAAGTTTGATGGTAAATGCGATAGAAAAGGGGTATCTTGACACTAGGTCCCCTCTGCCTAGTCTGCTGTATACAGGATACAGTTTGACACTGATTTGTTTATTTTTTCATTTCTATTATAAATTTATGAAAAAAATACTTATATTACAAAAATATCATACTTACATTCTCATATTATTTTCTATTTAAAATAAAAAAATAAATAAAATAATATTATTCTCAAAGTTCATAAAATATTATTCACAATTATTCTTATTAAATTAAAAAATTAAATTAAATTAGCTTCACGCTGTATCCCGCACATAGCAGGGTAGGCAGGGTAGGCAGATGTAGGAATCTAGTGCTAAGACACTCCGTTCCCCACTTTCTCCCGAATTCTGGAGGCATTGCGTGTTGAGTGGCAGAACTCAACGCCGCGCTTTGCCTCGACACCACAGCGAAGAAATGGGAATGTAAATTTAAGTAAATGTTTCATCTCCTCGAGTGGGGATCGAACCCACAACCAGTCGGTTTTGCAGTCACACTTCGTGCCGCTGCGCCACGACCGGCCTCAAATTATTCTTATTACATTCGAAAAATTTCCTCATTTCAAAAGTTAGTATACATTCGTAACCACAAGGGAAGAAAAATATGTCGAGGCGGCTTTCCACTTTGCAAATGAGATTTTCCATAGAAATAAAACACCATTATAAAAAGAAATAATAAACTGTGTGGCACTGGCCTGTTGCGACAAGACGTGCCGGCGCCGACACTATCGATGTTCTGCTGGAAATTAATGTATACATCTTTTTGTGATTCATGCTTTGAAAGTTTTATCATATTGTATATTATTTAGGTATTTTACACTAAGAAATCAGCTTGATCCACCGACTTAGCGTCTGAATGTGAACTCGATAGTAGTAGGTTCGATTCCCATTTGGGAGAATGAGCTATTTTATTATATCCACGTTCTGACAACAAAATAAATGTATTCAATATTGAGCGGTGTGCAGGGAACGGAGTGTCTTAACACTAGGTTCGAAGTAGATAAGTGAAGCTTCAAAAATACACTAACTACTAGACACAAATCTAGTCAAATTATCTAGATTTGTGGTTTGTGATTTGTGGTGTAAATGACTCTGCATGATTTAAATAAAAAGAAGAATAAAATAATATTATGTAAACAAAAGTAACTTTTATTAGTCAAAACGTAAAAGAATCACAAAAACTTTAAAAGGCAAAAGAAAAAGAATTTTTCTCTTCCTCATTACGTTGCTTCAATTTGCAATTATACTTTTATTTATTTTGCAGATTTATAAAAAAACCGCATCCCGCGCACAGCAGGGTAGGCAGAGGGAACCTAGTGTTAAGACATTCTATTCCCCACTTTCTGCCGAATTCTGGAGGCATTACGTGTTGAGTAACACAACTCGACGCCGCGCTTTGCCTCTACACCAGAGCGAAGAAATTCAAATATCATCATCATCATCATCATCATCATCGACAGCCGTCAATCATCCACTGTTGGATATAGCCACCACACTCGATCTTCAGCTCTTCGGATCCATCCGCTTCCTGCCACTCTCTTTAGGTCGGTTTGTACGGGGTCTAAAAAAATAAAAAATATAAATAAAAATAAATATAAATTTAAATAAATATTTCATCTCCTCGAAAGGGGATCGAACCCACAACCAGTAAGTTTTACAGTCACACTTTGTGCCGCTGCGCCACGACTGGCCTCATTGAACATTTTATAATGATTCAGAATGTTGTTTCGTATTTCATCAATAAAATGTATTTGGCGTGAATTTAACAATAATTAAAGTGTTTCTTTAATTAATTTTTGTTATTAATTTTAATTGCAAACTAATGCTGAGTACAATTAGAGTTATTAATGATACAAAAATAAAGATACCTTATCTCAAAAGATAAAAATATAAAGATACTCTTATAAATAGTCGAACCTTAAGATAACTCGCTAGTCCAGAGGCCAGTCATGGCGCAGGGGCACAACGTGTTACTGTAAAATGGACTAGTTGTGGGTTCGATGCCCACTCGAGGAAATGAAATATTTATTTAAATGTAAATTTCCATTTCTTCGTTCTGGTGTCGAGGCAAAGCGCGCTGTTGAGTTCCGCCACTCAATACTCAATGCCTCCAAAATCCTGCAGAAAGTGGGGAACGGAGTGTTTATAACACTAGGTTCCCTCTGCCTACTCTGCTGTGTGCGGGATACATTGTGAAGCTGAACTAATATTTTATTCAGTATTAAACTTATTGACTGGCTCGACAATACTATCTTATTATTACGCAATGCTTTTTCAATTAACTGGCACGCCTAAAACCAACAACCAAATATTTAAACGAAAATCTATCGAAAATTTTAACAAAATCTAAACATTTATTCAAGAAATAGGATACTTAAGTTACATAAAACATCTGCAGGATAAATATTTGGCAAATTTATTTCACCCATTTATTTCTCGTAGCGAAAACGAAATTTGCCAAGAAAGTTTATTGTATATATTTTGTAGACCGTCTACGATGTTCTACAATGTGCTACGAAATTGAAGAAAGAAAAGAAACGTTTTCGCTGTTACTTTATAATAGAGGTTGAACGTTGGACTTTTGTGGTTTATTTGATGATATCTTTTATATTTTTTTAGTTTTCAGTTTTAAATATTTGTGAACTGTACTGTTAATAGAAGTTTTGAAACCTTGTTCACTTTTCTTTGTTCTTTTCTTTCAAGACAAGAATAAGGAAAAGTGAAGTGAACGTACTTTATTGAGGCATTCTATGAATTCTTTCATCGAATGCCTCAATAAAGTATTAAATACAACATAAAATAATGTAATATAGCGTTATAAACTTAATTATGATAAGTAAATTATTGTTTTTTTTTTAAATATTTTGTTAGTTAGTTTCACGCTGTATCCCGCACATAGAAAAGTAGTCCGAGGAACCTAAGAATCTAGTGTTAAGACATACCGTTCATCATCAAGCCACTACCTTTTTCTATTTTCCGCCAAATGCTTAAGGCGTTGCGAGTTAAGTTGCGTAATTTAACGCCGCGCTTTGCTTTGTTACCAAATTGCGTCGTCACGACGAGAGGACATTTTTTTTTAATGGATGATGAGCGTAGACAACGAGGTTCAGTGCAGTTCTATCAAGAAGAATTTACTGTATATACAAGTTATATCCATTTTATATCCACTTTAAAATAAAACTTTATATTTCTTAGAAACCTTTTACAATAAACCTACATTTGTAAGAGTGTTGGATTATATCAGTCTCGGCGTGTTGTACTAACGCCACGTCATCTCATACATTAGAATTTGCATATTGTGTAGGGCTGTCGGGTAAAAAGTTTATTTTTAATATATATTTAATATTCAACGTAATTATAAAAAAATATTATAGGAGGCCGACATGGCGCATTGGCACTAGCTTTTGACTGTAAATGCAATGGTAGTGGATTCGATTCCCATTCGTGGGAATGATTTAAACATTAATTTCGTTTCGTCGCTTTGGTAACGAGGAGATGCGCGGTGTAGAGTTCCGCTACAAAATAAGTGCGAAAGTGCGGTACGTAAATGTCTTAATGGGGAACAGAGTGTCTTTATACTAAGTTCCCCAGGTTTTCTCTGCCTACTCTGCTATGTGTTGGATACAGCGTGAAGCAAAAAAAAAAGAAAAATAAAATATAATAAGAATAACACTAAATATACGAGTGAGTACAGGTTTACAAAAATCCGCTAAGACGGATTCATATATTTTAAACAAAATTCACAATATTCCCACAGTACGATCCAGAAAATATATAAATGTGGTAAATTCTGGAATTCGAGCTATAAATAGACTACATACATGGTCAATGCGGCTACAGAGTAAATATTCATATCTACTGTGTTTCACAAAGTACCCTACATTTTAATATTTTTGCAATATTGCCATAGTTTTATGAGCTTCTGTATTTTTTAGTTCATACTGGTTGAAAATTATAGATATATGAATCGTACAGAATAACAAATCTATTGTACACGAACAATAAAATTAATGTTTAAAAATATATTTTTGCCACTATATTTAATTTTTTCTAATAGCTTTTAATATTACAACGGCTCCATTGTGTCGGTCTTAACGTAGAAGAATTATAATATTTTTTTTATTTTTTATTTCTCCCATTTGGCAAAGACAAAGAATAGCGTTGGGTTTCGCTTTCGCTACTCAATGCTCGATATCGTGAAATATTTAACAATAATTTCTCAATTATTATCCTTTGTGCTACTTGTGCTACGCGTGTACCTAAAAGAACAAAATTTAGATATCATTTTTTTCGCATATGCAGGCATTTCCCTATTTTCCACACAATTTTCGAAACATTACGTATTGAGTAGCCGAAGTCAAAACTTTTTGTTTTAGTGACGAAAATATCAAATATTTCATTTCTCCGAATAGAACTAATAACCATCGCATTTACGATGACACTTTACCGCTGCGCCACGACGGCCTCCACATAAATATATAAAAAATAAAATAAATCAAATTCACGCTGTATCACACAGCAGGGTAGGCAGAGGGAACCTAGTGTTGAGACACTCCGTTCCCCACTTTCTGCCGAATTCTGAAGGCATTGCGTGTTGAGTGGCAGAACTCAACGCCGCGCTTTGCCTCGACACCAGAGCGAAGAAATGGAAATATAAATTTAATTAAATATTTCACCTCCTCGAGTGGGGATCGTACCCACAACCATTCAGTTTTACAGTCACACTTTGTGCCGCTGCGCCACGACTGGCCTATATTAAGCTTATTGTAAAATTTGTTGCAGCTGTTCAACCGCAATGCTCTGCGCCGCCATCATGACAGAACACTGGGAGCACGTGTCGTGGGAGAAGGCCGCGCTCTCTGCTCTCGCGAATGCCTCGAACACCGCCTTACAGTGGTTACTTGATGAAAAAGTTGTAAAGGTACCTACTATATTCTTATTTTATGACTTTTTGTTAGCTTCACGCTGTATCCCGCACACAACACAGTAGGCAGAGGGTATCTAGTGTTAAGGCACTAAATTCCCCATTTTCTGCTGAATTCTGGAGGCATTGTTTGTTACTATTTCAAAAACAAAAAAAAAATTAACTTCACGCTGTATTCCGCACACAGCAGGGTAGGCAGAGGGAACCTAGTGTTAAGACACTCTGTTCCCCACTTTCTGCCGAATTCTGGAGGCATTGCGTGTTGAGTGGCAGAACTCAACGCCGCGCTTAACCTCGACACCAGAGCGAAGAAATGTAAATATAAATTTAAGTAAATATTTCATCTTCTCGAGTGGGGATCGAACCCACAACCAGTCGATTTTACAGTCACACCTCGTGCCGCTGCGCCACGACTGGCCTCTATTGTAGGTATTCTTATTTTATGACTTTTTTTTAGCTTCACGCTGTATCCCGCATATAGCAAAGTAGGCAGAGGGAATCTAGTGTTAAGGCACTAAATTCCCCTTTTTCTGCTGAATTCTGGAGGTATTGTTTGTTACTAAAGCAGAAAGAAATGAAAATATTACATTTTTTGCTCTCCCGAGTAACAATCTAAGCCACAACCGTCGCGTTTACGTTTCAGTCATACATTTGTGCCACTGCGCCATGATGGACATGACTGCTACTTACTGCATATAAAATAGCGGAAACCAATTATCCTTTGCCAATCCAATTGAACCACATTAAAATTCTATCAAAATTTTGAAAATTTATATATATAACAAATTTAAAAGTTAGATATAAATTGTTATTGTATTCAATAAGGTAGCCCAAGGCGTCATAATGGTATCAGTCGCACTCTCACACACACACAGTCACACTCGCATTCAATAAACAAGCTAAACATTTTTTTTTGGGGTTCCGTATCCCAAAAAAGAAAAAAACTTAGTTCTTTTGGCAAGACCTATCTCGAGATCTCTTGGAGATATTATGCTGGATTTAATATCAAATATTTAATTCTACGGTTTATAAGAACACCGAAAAAAATCAAAGTAAGTCAGCGCAAACAAAATCTATGAGGATTTATACATCGTTTTTGCTGCATTCTGTATGAACCTCACTGCGTAATCAAAACCTATAGAGTATTGTCCGTGGAGGTCAAGGTTCAACGATTATGAAGGAACGAATTGAGGACTTACAAATACAAATTAAAGGGAAAAAATTCAGAAATCTGAAAATTCATAGAAAACAATAGTAACAAACACATATATTTAGTTCAAAGTTAAATTTTTATTAAACATACTGCCCGTGACCTACAATTCCGAAATTGGTACGGAACGCTCGGTTGACGAGTCTGACTCGCACTTGACCGCTTTTTGTCTTGTTGTTTCTAACGGATTAATTTAAAATATTCATTAAACAGGCATTTTACTAAAAATAAAGCTACGAATTTAAGTTGAACATATAGCAAATAGATTGTTACCTCAAATTTAGTGCCTCGGTCGTATTTGTTAATGCCACCGCGACTCTCGCAAGGCTTAATCCGGCGTAACAAAATAATTACTTTACTAATTGGAGAAACATTCACTATAGAAGGTTCCCATAAGTATAGGTAAAAATATTTCATACAGTTGTTACCTTAAAAAACGTGAGGTATATGTTAATTAACATTTATGGTAATCTGCTTGAACCAATTGTATTTTTTTTTTCATAAATTATTATTTTTTTATTTTTCTGATTTTACGGAAAACATAACTTTATTTTGTACTAGTTGCCTCCCGCAGTCGGATTTGCGTGGACGTTATAACAATTATCTCTATAACTTGATGGTCATAAGGAGGTGCTCATAATGTTTAACTTCGCTACTGGCGTTCCACATTAGATTTCTATTCCCTATATCAACAGAAAATGCTTATCATTTTGACCAAGTTTATCTAAGGAACTATTTTAATATATCTTATACGGAGTGGAAGTGTCAGCACCACTTTAAATGAAACCACAGTTTTATCTACTGTATAAAAGCCTAATACAATTTAAAAAAATCTCAAAAATAAAAAAGTGATTTTGTAAACAAAATAAATAATAAAATTATTGTTGTAATATAAAACGCCATTTGTCGAGAACGACGCACGCACACATAAACCTATCAAAGGGAAACCGCCGCATATGCCTCATTTCAAAATCGAGTCGTCCAACGGTCGTCTGGCGGCAAAGTTCAAAGCTGTTTAACCTTTAGTAGTATTTTTGTAGTAGTTTGCGTTTATGTTATTGGTATCTTTGCGTAACTGCGTCACACGAAATACAGATAGGGATAAACATCGTGAAATGAAAAAAATCCTACGTCTAAACTGTTGAGGTATCTTGATTAATTTCTTTAGGTATGGGTTTAAAATATTTTACCTTATATGCTGTTCACGTAAAAGGAGCGCTGACACTTCCATCCTGTAGATTAGAAGGGCTGGTTGTATTTATAAAAAAACATTGCTTCACGCTGTATCTCGCACAAAGCAAGGTGGGCAGAGGGAACCTAGTGTCAATACACTCCGTTCCTCACTTTCCGCCGAGTTCTGAAACCATTGCGTGTTGAGTGGCCTATATTTATACTTTTGAATTTAATTGTAGCCTGTATGTTGTCGAGGGTTAATAGCTATAAAGCAAAATAAGCGTAATCAAAATCCGTCCAGTACTTTTTATTCGTCTTTTATAAATTATACAATATATCTTCAATAAATCACTTTCAGCTCCATCCATCTTAATATTCTTCATTTGAAAGGAAAATCTAAGTTGGCATTTGACATTTAGAACATTGTATCTGAAGTTTAAAGGTTATGTGTATCCATTTTAAATAACCACGTGGGCGTCCTGCTTGCTTTATCACTTTTATGTCAAAGCCTTTCGATCACTACCTTGGCTTACCTATAGAAACTATTATACAAAAGTCACGCTATCGGTTTTTTTTATAAAATAAATTTCTTTAATAAAATGATAAGTAGTCACTGTATGAACATGCGAAATTTATGACAAAATCTATTATTAGTATTATATATATTTTTGTTGTCTGTGCGTTTGCGCACGCTTATCTCAGGAATGGCTTTACTGATTGAAATGCTATGTTCTCTTGTAAATATACATTATTGTCGATTTCGATGATTGAAAATATTTACGAAAATTGCGTTTTCAATTATATTTTTTTGTTTTTGTTTGAGGCAACCGTGGTGCAGAGGCATAAAGGTGTGATAGTAACACGAAGCTTGTGGGTTTGATCCCCAATCGAGGGAATGAGTGATTATTTATTAATATTTTCATTTCTTCGCTGTGGGCAAAATGCAAGCCCAGCGTTGAGTTCCTCCATTGAACACGCAATGCCCTGGAAAATTGGGTGGGGGTACGTAACACTAGGTTCTCTCTGCCTAATATAGCGTGAAGCTGATTTTTTGTTAATATTAATTTGTGCTCTGGGCAGTTGTGGCAGACAAAGGATAAAGGAACCTTATACGTTTTAAATGTAACACAGTTATTAGTTATATCACTATTACGCAGAATAACACTAACGGCATTGCTATAAGATTAATATAAATCAGCTTAACTATAAATACATATTTATTTATTGAGATGTATTCGTTATATAATTTGATACAAGTTATACATTATCAGAATATATTGAATAACTTAAAAAAATAAAACAGACTACAATGAACAGACATAAGGAACCCTAGTATTATTAACTGTCAAGAAACAGTCTTTTATCCGTTCTCGATCGTAATTTTACGTGTTAGGTTGCGGAACCTAACGCCGCGTTTGTCTACGAGAGCGAGAAAATAAAATTAAATATTTCCCCGATAAACGTTGAACTCATAACCGACGACGGTTCCACTGTACCACGACAGGTTCAATAAGGATATTATATTCAAATAAGATATAGAAATTATGGAAGACACATTACAGCCTATTTTTCCATTATTATGGGCAGATATACATCATTCCTTTGTGCCCTTGCTCCACGAATGGCGCACTGAAGTGTGACTGTGAAACCGACTGGTTGTGAGTTCGATCTCCACTCGAGGAAATTAAATATGTATTTACATTTATATTTTCATTTCTGCGCTCTGGTGTCCAGGCAAAGCGCGGCGTTGAGTTCCGCCACTCAACACGCAATAAATGCAGAACTCGGCGAAAAAACGGGAACTGAGTGTCTTAACACTAGGCTCCCTGTGTCTACCCTGCTGTGTGAGGGATACAGCGTGAAGCTGATAAAAAAATCATTTTAATTAAGTATACTTAAACTAAGAAAAATTAACAAATAAAATTATACACATTTTCAAATTCAAAAATCAATAAAAGAAACTAAAAGTGTATCAACACAGACGTTTCAATTATACGAATCCATTCCGCTGTTCCAAGTTGTGACAAGTGCTGAAACAAAAGAAAAAAACATAAAAGATGAAACTGAATTAAAACTTCAATCGATGTTTTCATATAATAGGTACTCTAATCATAATTATGAAATATTCTACATATTTAATTATAATTAAGAATTTCTCGAATACTATTCGTTTTTCCGTACATTTTAAGGAAAAAAGGAACCTTTATAAGATCACTTTGTTGTCCATCTATCTGTCTGTCAAGACCTTTTATCTCAGGAATGCTTGGAGATATTGAGTTGAATTTAAGCCATATACTCAGTTCTACGGCCCTATGATTTTCTGATAAAAACATATTTCTATATTTACTTAGAAAAAAGATATGGCCGTTTATATCGCAAACAACTTATTTTGACTCTATAAATGAAATCAATATTCATAGAGTTCTTTTGGTAGAATTATGAAATTCAGAAGCTAGCGTCTATAAGTAGTACTAGTTCAGGAAAAAATATAAAAACTATACATTGGTGGTTAAATCCTAAAAAAATATAGCCTTAAGTAGTAAAAAACGCGTATTCCAACACTATTAAGGGAATCAAAATTAATAGACTCGCGCTTGTCCGTTTTTTTTTTTGGTATAGTCTATTTTCTCCTGTACCTTTATTTAAGTTGTGATATATTGACTTTAGAAAGAAGAAGAGAAATGAAAAAATTGAAAAAGAGTTAATTAAAAAGATCTATTTACCGAAATATAATTTTTCATAAATTTAGAAAACAAAGTCTATGCCAAATTGTAAAAGAAAATTACTTAAGTTACACTTAACGCAAATTTGAACTAAACTGTTGAAGAAATTCACTTAAACTTGACTTTATTAAGAGGGAAACTTAATTTTGTTAATTTTAACAGGGTTTTAGGTTGATGACAGTGGACGAGGCGAAAGAGGTATGTAGAGACCGTAGCGTTTGGCGCTCCGTTCTCTCTGACTACCCCGCTAGGGATATAGCGTGAAGATAACAAAATATTGATCGTTTATAGTAGGCACTTATTAAGGCAGCTAAAATTAAACTGTCGTAAAAATCCTAGATTAGTCTAAATATTTTAATTTAATATATGCATGGTGAACTTATTTATTAAAATTAGCCGTTTTTAACCGACTTCCGTTAGGAGGAGGTTGTCAATTGGACTGTATTTTTTTATAATGATAATTTTTTAAGAATATTAATAGTAATGAATAATGAGGCCGGTCGTGGCGCAGCGGCACGAGGTGTGACTGCAAAACCGACTGGTTGTGGGTTCGATCCCCTCTCGAGGAGATGAAATATTTACTTAAATTTATATTTCCATTTCTTCGCTCTGGTGTCGAGGTTAAGCGCGGCGTTGAGTTCTGCCACTCAACACGCAATACCTCCAGAATTCGGCAGAAAGTGGGGAACGGAGTGTCTTAACACTAGGTTCCCTCTGCCTACCCTGCTGTGTGCGGGATACAGCGTGAAGCTGATTTAATTTAATTTTTATTAATAGTAATTTGGTCCATTTCTGACAATGGTATCTTTGATACAATCACATACGTCTTAAATTTACATCAAGTAAGTGCGCGACAAAAGGACGAATAACTCAATATCACGCCAACTGATTCCGAAGATTTTTTTTATTGGAAAGAATACACTTCAAGGGTAGTTTGATAAAAGTTTGGTTGGGTTCTGATTATGGGATCCTATGGAAATCGGTGTTTCTTTTTTATTTTTTTGTAAAAATAGTAATTCCTTTTACCGAACTTAAGTAAATTCGATTGTTTATCTTTGCTAATATGGACTAATTTATATCAATTTTAAACATTTAATTCAATTGTCGATAAATATTATAGTTTCTTAATCATAATCAGTGCCCATGTTTTACGATCATCGTGGTGTAGAAGCACAAAGGTGTGAGTATCGCGATGGTTGTGGCTTCGCTCTGGCACCAAGGCAAAAGCCCGGCGTTGAGTTCCGCCACTCAACGGAACGGAACGGATCGCACGGAATCTTAACACTACATAGGTTCGATCTGACTGCCGTGCTGTGTGCGGGATACAGCGTGAAGCCGATTTTATTTAATAAATCAACTTGCTCAACGCTGTATCCCGCACACAGCAGGGTAGGCAGAGGGAACTTAGTGTAAGATACTTCGCTCCCCACTTTCTGCCGAATTCTGGGGGCATTACGTGCTAAGTGGCAAAACTCAACGCCGCGCTTTACCTCGACACCAGAGCGAAGAAATGGAAATATAAATTTAAGCAAATATTTCATCTCCTCGAGTGGGTATCGAACCCATAACCAGTCGGTTTTACAGTCACATTTTGTGCCGCTGCGCCACGACTGTCCTCCAATTTAATATATTTATTATTATTTGGTTGAGTTCCTCTAATAAACCAAAGCTATAATATACAATCCCACGATAAAATACCACACGCCGCTTAAACTTTTGCATATTATTAACATTATAATAGGGCCGGCGAAATTACTTTTACAAGGCAACCTTGACTACCACGACCACGGCACGACACGCGATGTGACTACGTAATAAAATGGTAGAGTATGAAAAATTATATCTTGTTATAATTAAACGATATTTTTAACGACGTTGGACGTTAGCGGAGTACAAAATGAAGCTTGTGTTTTTGAACGATATTAATGAGATTTAAGAACAGGATGGCTTATTCTATTAAATTGGTAAATGGCTGCCATTAGACTGGTTATTTTAAGTTGGTAAAAATATATTTGAATCTTTTTTTAGGGTTTCGTATCTTTTAAGGAATACGGAACCTTATTAGATCACTTTGTTGTCCGTCTGTCTGTCTGATTTTTTTTTTATCTCAAGAACGCTTGGAGATATCGAGTCGAAATTCAAACTATATACCTAGATCATCGGCTCCATGATTTCCTGGAAAAAAACGTATTTCTACATTTACTTAAAAAAAGATATGGCCGTTTATACAGCAAAATACGCGTATTTCGACACTTTAAAGAAAAGAATGCCTTATAAAATCGGCAGAAGGTGGAGAAAGGAAGTGTTAATGGAAAAGGAGTGTCTTAACACTAGATTCCCTCTGCCTGCCATGCTATGTGCGGGGGATACAGCTTGAAGAAATAAAGTCTGTCCATTCTTACTTAATGTATATAATTTAACACAATATTGAATGAGGCCAGTCGTGGCGCAGGGGCACAAAGTGTGACTGTATAACCGATTGGTTTTGGGTTCGATCCCCACTCGAGAAGATGAAATATTTACTTAAATTTCTCTGAAATATTTACTTAAATTTCTCTGCTCTAGTGTCGAGGACAAGCGTGGCGTTGAGTTCTGCCACTCAACACGCAAGGCCTTCAGAAATCGACAGAAAGTGGGGAACGGAGTGTCTTAACACTAGATTCCCTCTGCCTACCATGCAGTGTGCGGTATACAGCTTGAAGCTGATAAAAAAAGCACAATATTGGTTTTATAAAAATGAATAGATACATTCAGTTTTTATTATAACGCCAACAAACACTTCAGACCATTTCTATTTACTCTTAACTCAGTAAAGCTAGCAATTCGAGGCAGGCAAAGAAGCTATGATCTAATTAGAGGCCTAAGTGACTTCTTATCTTCATTTTCCTTTCAACTTCAGGAAAAAGTACGTAAATGAAGTTCAAATTTCATGAAATTGTATGAAATATTGTAAAGGCTTAACTTCCGAACCCAGTTAGTTTTCGCTAAAAAGTTTGTTTAATTAAAATCGTCACCTAAAGCACTAGTAAACGAATTTGAAAGCCACTACGTTGTTGCCTTGACCCCGAACCATTTCTCTACTATGCTTGAATTACAGTTATTCTATTAAAGTTAAGTTATTATAAACTGTGGTTTTTATTTCTATTTACATTCAAATAATTGACGTAGTATTGAGGCCAGTCGTGGCGCAGGGGTACAAGGGTGTGACTGTCAACGCGACAGGTTATGGATTCGATTTCTACTTGAGAATTTATTCTCTGGTGTCGAGGCAAAGCGCGGCGTTTAGTTCCGCCGCTCAAGACACAATACCTCCAGAAGTCGGCAGAAAGTGGAGCGCTAATGTTTTGACACTATATTGTCTCTCTATATCCTGATGTGGTCTGAAAAGCCAGTATCTTTAGATAATAAGACCCAATATTTTTTAAAATAGAATATAATAAAAACCAAAGCAACCCAAACTAGCCATAACACGAATAGCTAACGAAAAATAAAGAGGCAAAAGGCTGACATTTTAGTTTTTCTCCCATGAGATTCGGATCACGTGCGAGTAGGGTTGGTAGTGCGGCTTTTCATTGCAGAAGAAGAATATAAGCTTATTTAACTTTATTTATTTTACGTGCGTAGATTTAATTTTAAAAATATTTATAAATTACATATAAATGTTCTAAGTATAAGCGGTTCTCATATAACGCATAAAGCAAAAATATATACATATAAAAAATATATACAATTATACAGCTTCACGCTGTAAATTCACATTACAGTGTGAAGCTCCTCACTCCGTTCCCCACTTTCTCCCGAATTCTGTAGGCATTGCGTGTTGAGTGGCAGAACTCAACGCCGCGCTTTGCCTCGACACCAGAGCGAAGAAATACAAATATAAATGTAAGTAAATGTTTCATCTCCTCGAGTGGGGGTCGAACCCACAACCAATCGGTTTTACAGTCACACTTTGTGCCCCTGCGCCACGACTGGCCTCAATACATACAATACAATATTCAATACAGACAATTATACATATATAAATATATATGAATTATGTCTAAATATTATCTATATCTTGGTTTTTACTAAATCATAGCAATTTATGAGGCAACCCTATAGGTATTTTTTTACATTGAACTTTAGAAAAAGTCAGTAAGCAAACGAAACATATATTTACGTAGTATCTTTAGTGTTACAGCGCACAGTAAAAAAAGAAATATAAAATCTCTTTATTTCTTTTATACAAGCCATAACCAGGGTTACTATTTTTTTATGAAAATATCCTTGCCCTATATTGTAACATACTGTATATGAAGCTATTTCACTTGAGTAAGATAATGTAAATAAAAATAATAATAAATCAGCTTAACTCTGTATCCCGCACACAGAAGGGTAGGCAGAGGGAACCTAGTGTTAAGACAACGCTTTTTAACTTTTCGCCAAGTTCTGGAGGCATCGCGTGTTGAGTGGCGGGACTTAACGCCGCACTTTACCTCGACACCAGAGCGAAGAAATGAAAATATAAATGTAAATAAATATTTCTTTTCCTCGAGTGGGGATCAAACTCACAACCAGTCGATTTTACGGTCATACTTTGTGCCCCTGTGCCACGACTGGCCTCGCAATAATAATGAAAATGAGTGAATAAAAATAAATACATATGTTAATACATAACTAATGTTAAAACTTTATTTATATTATTGTTTTTAGGGTTCCCTACCTTTTAAGAAAAAAAAGGAACCCAGATCACTTTTTTGTCCATCCGTTCGTCAGCTTGACGGTCTGTCTGTCTGTCTGTCTGCCTGTCCGTCAAGAACTATTATCTCAGAAACGCTTGGAAATATAGAGTTGAAATTTGAACTATATAGTCAAAGCTACGGTCCCTCGATTTTCTGAAAAAAATATATTTCTACTTTTACTTACAAAGATATGGCCGTTTATATCCCTGAATACGTGTATTTCGACACTACACAGGGAATTTTTTTAAAGATTTAGAGGTAAAACGGTGTTAGGAAAGTTATATTTGCAACACATAAGTTTTATATAATGCCATCAGAAGTTTATTTAAATAACTGAAACTCGACAATATTGCTTAGTGATAACTCGAAGCTCTTCCGAGGAAAAGCTAAGAGTGCGTCTTATTTTCCTCTCCCTTATAACTGTCCAGTATTGTTAGTTATAATAAAAGAAAGAAAGCACAAAGACACGGGCCCGCCCCTACACCGTGAATTCCTACCAGACTGCGGCTGTAACAGTCTCGTTGAACCCTCCGGGATCTTTCTGAAGGTACTCGTTACACTTGCTTTTATTAGAATGGTGTTTTGTGATGTTGATTGATTTCTGAGATCAATATAAGTCGTTGGATTGAGCGCACTACTGCAAAGTGGCCGATATATTGATTAAACGCAAGGCACACACACACAGTCGCGTCTCATCACATCAAAACAAGTTGTTAAATATTTTTAAACATTTTTTAAAGTGTTAATCCACACTTAGGAAAGAAAAATACTTATTAAGTTGTTAAACCCATAGGCGGACAGTACTACACACACCGGAGTTCCAAGACATAACGATGAACGAGATAGCACCACACACTTCTAGGAAACATACACCGGAGCTGGGACATAAAATAGCATCACACACCTATTTATCGTACAACGAGTTATAGAACAATTATAGAAGCCGTTGTATATATAAGTCTAATACCATTCAAACAAGAAGCTTCGTTAGCGCACCGCAAGATTGATTTGAACACTATATTTACATAGGCCAACGCTACCTACATTAGTACTCTTAGACTACTACTAGCTTCAGCAGCAGCTTCGACG
>JAATLQ010038112.1:116978-151498 GCA_013421005.1 Heliconius erato x Heliconius himera | reverse complement strand
CTAGATTTTTTTTGAGTAGTGGCAGCACTAACCTGCACACGTGTCACTTGTCACCGCTGATATACGAGAGATAGTTGTTGAGTTACGAGGAGTGTTTGATTTTGAGTAAAATTTTATACATTTTTAAATAAGCGCGTAAGGATCGCAGGGATCCAATTCAAGGTATATGGTTTTACTTTTTTCCTCTTTTAGTTACAATGTTTCATATATCATGCAATAAACTAGAGATTACTACAATTTTTAAACTTTTACTTGAAAAACAAAAACGTTTGGAAATTTTCAAATACCACTAAGGCAGCTTTGAACAAAATAAAGGGGGCAGTTTTGAATATTATTATATGTAAAAAAATACCGCGAAAGTG
The DNA here is from genome assembly GCA_013421005.1 of Heliconius erato x Heliconius himera. Lineage (NCBI taxonomy): Eukaryota > Metazoa > Arthropoda > Insecta > Lepidoptera > Nymphalidae > Heliconius > Heliconius erato x Heliconius himera. The sequence goes on along the minus strand of JAATLQ010038112.1, from coordinate 151,136 downwards.
GCGCAGTGGCACGAAGTGTGACTGTAAAACCGACTGGTTGTGGGTTCGATCCCCACTCGAGAAGATGAAATAATTACTTAAATTTATATTTCCATTTCTTTGTTCTGGTGTCGAGGCTAAGCGGGGCGTTGCGTTCTGCCACTCAACACGCAATGCCTCCAGAATTCGACAGAAAGTGGGGAACGGAGTGTCTTAACACTAGGTTCCCTCTGCCCACCGTTCTGTGTGCAGGATAAAACGTGAAGCTGATTTTTTTTTCTTACGTAGACCACTTCCTCCAATTTGAGTTGCTGGTTACGTCACGTACTACATCCATGTTTTCCTTTAAATTAAATATTTCCAATTTCAAGTTCGAGTAGTAAGTTGTTTATTTAAAAAATATTTTGTTTTATTTTCATAATATTAGATTTATTCTATGATTGATCCCATAATGTTAATTACTTCTACGAAGCCAAAGCTACTTTTTTGTTTTTTTTAAGTTTTTTAAAGTCTATTAATAATATTAAAGTTATTTAACACTAGTACTAGTACAATCGCAATATTAAACTAGGTATATTATTTTTTTAAGTTAGCATGGTACTGATATTTGATCTCCATCGCTGTTAATGTTAAGTTTATTAATAAAATTACTTAAAAGCCTTTAATTTCATTGAATTCGATGATAGTTCAAAACTGCCCCATATATGTTCAAAGCTACCCCGGAAGGGGGGCAGCTTTGAACATTTGACTACTGCTACTAAAGTTGATATTGCACCTTTAACTTATATATTTTTCTACATATGATGCTACGATTTTGTGGCACAATAGTTGGACTAAGCATTGTGAAATAGTAAAGAAGTTGAAAACTGTTGAATTTTTAGATATGACACAAAGTTTAAAAATCGTTCGAATGTGCCCCCCTCTCCCCTATAATAATAATATTATATTTATGTTCGAAACTCCCTTTAAATCCCTATGTGTCGCTCCTACACATATTTTGCCTTTATAGGAAATCGATCCTAAAAGATCGTGCCGTTATAGGCTTCGAATTATCACATTATATTTATTGTACATTTCGATGGCTCCTAAGTATAAGGGCCAAAGCGCGAAATCACAACTTTACAGGAGAGGCTTCCAAAGTTTAAATTTGCTATAATTTTATGTTGGTACATACGACGAAAATGAAACTTTGCTTATCACCTAAATCAACTATCCTCTATATATATACCGTAGTATTTTATTTATATTTATCCTAGTATTTTTTTTACTGCACAATGGCCCTTATACGTTAGTTTTTGTTATATTTATCGATCTCTAAAAACGCTTTAAAAAGGCCAATGTACCACATTGGCTGTTTTACGCGTATTATGCTAAATAACAATATATCATATTTTTTCATATTTTAGTTATAAAATTGATTAATAATGAGACAAAGATAACAACTGATTATAACGAATGTCTAAGTTAGATATTGTGGTAACTATGTCACATAGAGACTTATACGTTATACGATTTGGTAACATGATAACTGAGTTTTCAGTTAGATCCTTTAAGTAATAGAAAAAAGTCGTGTTTACATATTGTTTTAAAAAATAATTAACTCCAAAAATGTTTATTATTAGGCCCTCTATATGAATGTATTGTATTTCTTCAAAAAAAACTTAATTGAATGTTGAATTTTAGTAAGATGTAACTATTCAATTTAGTAAAAATAGCTTTAATAAAAAAAAGGATTGACGTGGACATACAAAAAATAAAGTCTGTATAAAATCTATCAAAAAATAAAGAGATAAAATCACTTTATGTCTTTATTTGACACGATATAATTAGAGGCGATTAAAGTTTCTTATTAACTGTTGTTATAACTGGTGGTATAATAATTTTCGACATAAATGACACAAGTCCTTCTTCTTACAAAATTTTATCGGTAGCACCTGGTTATAACAGCAATAACCATTTCAACAATTTGTCTGCTTGTTCGTACTGGCTGATCTAAGATTTTAATGTGACTTTTAATACAAAAGTTTTTATATTATAAAACGTAAATGTTTTCTATTAGGTCCCTCTATAATTTTCAACTGATAGCAAAACAAATCAAATATACAAATACATGTCCTGCTGGGTTTTTATGTCTGATTAAATCGGCAATTTTCATTTTTAGTTCAAACAGAATCTCTTTGATGTCAAATTATGTTCCTAATTGTAATATAGTAGCTGTAACGACTCCGTTTTGTTTAAGATCATCGAATCAAGAAGCTACATTTTGAAGCTCTCTCAATGGTATACGAGGTGGCCTTTATATAGTACTGTCTTAAGAAAATAATATTTTTATTTATATTAAGATAAGATGCTTATCGCTTACATTAATAAAATCTTGCTTTTGGCCACTACAGTTACAAAATACACAAAATACAAAATCTGAAATCGTCACACCCTTCTTTAATTTTTAATTCTATCGCTGGCTATTTCGTTTGATTTTGAACTAGATTAGACTATTATAGGTTTACTGATTGTAGTATTTATTATTGTTAGCTCTGTGGGCTAATGATATTAATAAATATCTTCTTGCATCCAGTAGCCTGTATTTTGATTTTATTATAGGTAAGAAACAAATTATACATGTCTATTATTATATGATACACATAAAATACATGAATAAATTGTTTCGTTTAAACTAGTTCATTATCATTCTTTTGTGACAAAATCAAACACCTCGAGGCTTATACAGAATTTATATTTCTTCCAAAGTAAAATACTGTTAAGCTTGTACAATGTCTATCTTAAATTCTAATACAATATGTTATTCTAAAGGACCTCTATCTTCTTCCGCTCCAAGTCTAAATTGCGAATATTAAAACTTATAAATATAAAATCATTACACTTTGTAATAGTTATTTTTTATAATTACTACATATTTTTCATTATATATTTTCTCAGTTTTATGTAGCATTCCGTAAGAAGCAGGGTAGGCAGAGGGAGCTTAGTGCTCTGCTTTTCACTTTCCGCGCATTGTGCGTTGAGTGGCGGAACTCAACACCACAATTTTCCTCGAGCGAAGAAGTGAAAATATTCTATTGCCTCGGAGGAGAATAGAACTCTAGTAGAAATAGTCGCTTTCACTGACACATGCTTATGCTCCTTTCTCACCAAGACACAGTTATCAATAAATCCATATTGCTTAGAATAATGACCAATGATCTAAAACTTATGAAGTGTATAACGCTTCGTGTCTTCATCAAATTATTCAAATACTTTAATGTAAATGACCTCTAACAATTTTCTAAATTTTGCTTTCTCTGTATTTTTAAGTCTTATTAGTTTTGAATCTATTCATTCATCCACTGTCACGTTTCTTGGTAAGTTTTTTTCCTGGAACTTAAGGCAGTAGATATGTTACTTGATTAGTGATTATTTTTAGAAATACGCATATTAATAGTTTATTTTTGTGATGTATAATTTTGATGGTCTTAGTAGAGTCACTCCGAAATCTTTAATCAAAATTAAAATGCAATTAACAACCTTATTACTGGCTTTAAATAGCAAAGGGGACAGTAAAATATATATAGTATATAATCTGGGCAATTATTAATTAAAAGTAACGCCCAAATAACTCAAAAGTGAAAAAATATTTTAGAGCCTAAGTGTATTTTTTCTCAATAAGACACGTACATGGGCCAATTTACCACTTTGGCCATTCTATCTCATAACTCGTGAAAAAGAGACGTTTTGTGTTATCTATCTAATGACGAACGTAATAAAAACAATACTAAGCTTTTGCAGTCAACACAGCCCAATCTTTGTTCTGTTCAGCGTATAAGTATCAAACTGGCTGATTGGCCCCAAAAATAAAGAAATGTGTAGAAATTCCCCGCGTAGAAGTCTCAAATGACTATTTGGCCCTTGTACGTTTAAATGAGTGCTACATAGGCCGTTATATTCTAACAAAAAGTCCTGTTTCTATGCAGAAATTTCTATTTTTTAATAGTTGACCTGATAAATTATATCGATAGAATGTGTTTGGCATAAAAAAGTGAAAATTGCCAAATTGTTAGTTTGGCCCATATACATAGGACCCATCGATTTGGTACGAGTCTTTATGTGCATCATATTTATTAGTACCGTAGTACTTAAGTACTGACTTCCGATTGCTACCCACTATATATATGAAACGTCGTCGGTTGCGACAATACTTCATGTATTGTTACAGACAATACATGAAGTATTGTCGACCCGAGTCTAGTCTACACTAATATAACATTAAAAATGCATAGATTGTATTATTCATAATGAACTATGTTATTTTTATGTATTCCCATACATTTTTTTATTACATCATACACAAGGCACATATTGTTACACTAGATCAAGGAATTATGTACACTTTTCTGTTATACCTAGGTATAAAAAGGATTTTTAAATTTTATATGGCAGTGCGAAATCAAAAATATCGTTGAGAGTTATTTAAGTCATAAACATTTAAAAAGTTACATTGTTGTCGTTTCAAATAATTTTATCATTACAGCTTATAGAGCGCATAACATATTATGACGGTACAAATAAATTTAATACATGCTTTTATTATCCAAAAGAAATAAATGTTACATTTTTAAATATTAATTAATTAAAAAAAATATTTATTTATTGTTACCTCATGTGAATATGAACTTACCACCATAGTGGTTAGGCTGACACTCTCCACCCAATGTCCTTTTACATCGATAACATTAATCAAAGTCAATATTTCTCAAGATGGGACGCGGCTTTATAAAATTAATTTAGTACAATCTGTTATCTCATTTAATTATATTGATTGAGTTTACAATAAGTGGCGGATTCATTTTCTTGGATTGAATTGAAATTGAAATCATTTTGTAAGTTTTTAATTCACTGAAATAAATCGCAATGAGTATTGTTTTTCTAGGATACGTAAATTCACTAATGCTGTCTTTCTCTTAAGTCAGCTTCACGCTGTATCCCGCACACTGCAGGGTAGGCAGAGGGAACCTAGTGTTAAGACACTCCGTTCCCCACTTTATGCCGAATTCTGGAAGTATTGCGTGTTGAGTGGCAGAACTCAACGCCGCGCTTTACCTCGACAGCAGAGCGAAGAAATGGAAATATAAATTTAGTAAATATTTCATCTCCTCGAATCGGGATCGACCCCACAACCAGTCGGTTTTACAGTCACACTTTGTGCCTCTGCGCCACGTGCGTCTTTCTCTTCTCTTTTCATTTATTTATTTATATCTATATGTACTTAGTGATCAGTGTTTGCATTGTGTAAATGGAAGACGTGTGTTTGTGTATGTGCGTGAACAATTATTATTGTTTTGGGAACATTTAATAATGTGACATAAAACAATGATTTTTAAATATTGTGTATGTTTGTGTGTTTGTGCCCGCTTCAGAACGGCCTAACCTATTTAGTTGCAGGTTTCACTATTATATTTTGGGAAACTTATTGCAACGTCTAGTATTTGTTTTATTTCACTCGGCTTACAAATAAAAAAAAAATATGTAAATTTTAAGAATTTTGTTCAATAAAATTGTTGAAAAATAACTGTTTTATTTAATTGACTGAAACAGTCGGTTTTAATTATAGATATTGTTTTTAAATTGATAATATTATTAGAACAGAAAAGTATTTCAGGTAATTAAATAAATAATTGTGTTGTTCAAGCGGGCGAAGTCGCGAGCGAGTAGCTATAGTAGGTACTTGATGTTATCGATATACTTGAAAACCGCTTATTGTTCATTTGTTGTCCATTTAATACAATCAATAAACTGTTAAAGTGGCTCTACACTAACGTATTACCGTTAACAATATAAAATTTGTGTATTTAATTTTAAAAGTTCATTAATAGCTTTGTGTTGAAACACGAAATACATATATTATTTTATGTGTACAATTTTATAAAATTTTGATCATACAGTCCAAACAGCATTCACTGACCACATTGTTGTCAGTCTGTCCGTCTGTCAAAACCATTTATCTCGATTTTGCGTGGAGGTATAGAAACCTATAACCTATAACTGCAGGTCTACGGGAAGTACCCCTTCCCGTAGACCTGCAGTTATGAAATTTGGAACAAAGTGAGAACTTTAGAACCCCGTTGACCTTCGAAAATACAATATCAAGGAAGGTCACGAAAGAAGCATGAGGACCCCCCCGAGGGCATTAATGAAGAGATTGATGATAGTGGACGTGGCGAAAGAGATATGTAAAGAGTGTAGCGACTGCGCTCCGTTCTCTCTGACTACCCCGCTAGGGATACAACGTTAAGCTAAGTTATTCTATAGAAAATGAGTGCACATGCTGACAAATTTAAATTTCTCAAATTTTATAATTTGTCCTTGCCGTTGGTTGACCTACAGTCCTGAAAATTTTACGGGGCCTCGGTGTGCAATATGAATTATACTTATCCGGTTTATTATGGTTCTGTTCCTTTTAAGGCTAAAAGAACCCTCATAAGATCACTTTGTTGTTCGTCCGGCCGTCCATCTGTCAAGCGCTTTTATCTCAGGAATGTTACGAGATATCGAGTTTAAATTCAAACCATATACTCAGATCTACGATCCGTTAATTTCCTGACAAAATCATATTTCTATATTTACCTAAAAAAATACGACGTTTATATCGAAAAAAAAACTATTCATTTGTGGTTAAATCCTAAAAATTGCCTTAAAAGGAGGCAAAGTTTGGTATTAAAGCCGCTAGTTCAAGTGAAGTATCAAATGAAACAGCTCTGGCTAAGCTAATCTTGAATTTCAGAAAAAACTCGAGATCTCCAATTTTTTATACGGAACCCTCAGTTGACGAGTCCAACTCGCGCTTGTCCGGTTTTTCATTTAATAAAGTGACAACCCGTGCCATGAATATCTCATGGCAAATACTTAATTCATATTGATTTACGGAACACAACAATAGATAGCGCAGGTTAAACGAACATAAAGCAATTTGAACGAAGGCCAAATAAATAGTTTCAGTGACAATACGAATAAAACCTTGAAAGTACACGCTTGACATTAAAAGTTTTAATATATGATATTATAAGTCCGTGACGTCACAGTTTTAATTTAAAACGGTGACGTCACGGACAACTTTTTTTTTTATTTCATTTTAATTATCTCAAACAATGGAGCTTGGACTACAAGAGGAAGCTGAATGGTTATTTGTCAGTCGCTTTAGCTTTAAAAGACTATTCTATTCCCGAGACATGAATTGTCGGTATATTTAGATGATGATTAAAATCTTTTGTCAATTTAATTCTAAAAAAAATGGTTTTTAGATTTAAAAAGAATTTTAATCTCATATTTTCAATATTTTTGAAACATTTTGAACCACTTTGGCAGACTTAATAGACGTTGCAAATTTATCATAGACACCAGTTCCCTAGTGTAAAGAATATTAACAAAAAAATAATAGAGTTCAAATGTAACAGCTTGAATATAAAGTACAATTGGAGATTCGTCAAGAAGCCATAGCTTCGCAGGGATTACAAAGAAACCTGCTTGTTCTTACGCACTCGAACACGTACGTAATTAAGATAACACCTTCTTTGCCTGAATATGTATTATACTATACAGTGTTTATTATATTTTTTTAAAATCAGCTTCACACTGTATCCCGCACACAGCAGGGTAGGCAGAGGGAAACTAGTGTTAAGACACTCCGTTCCCCACTTTCCGTCGAATTCTGGAGGCATTGCGTGCTGAGTGGCGGAACTCAACGCCGCGCTTTGCCTCAACACCAGATTGAAGAAATGAAAATATAAATGTAAATAAATATTTCATTTCCTCGAGTGGGGATCAAACCCACAACCAGTCGATTTTACAGTCACACTTTGTGCCTCTGCGCCACGACCGGTTTTATTATATTTATTTGTTTTGTTATAAAGTTGGGATAAAAATAAACTTTGGTCTAATTTTATTAATGTTTGATTTTTTTTCTTCATAAACATTATTAATAGCTTTCTATACATATAATAAAATCGTAACTGTTTGTGTATGGAGGATATATGTATGAGAAAAATTGTTTTTGGGGGTATTTAACAATTCAGTTGAACTATCTGAAACTGTAACTTTCAATGTATAGATATTGTTTTTAATCTAATAATGTTATTAGAACACGAAAGTAATCCAGATTAGTAACTAAATAATTTTTTCACCTTATACATATAATATATGTATATTGTATAAGGTGAAAAAAATGTGTCCAGTCATGGCGCAGGGGCACAAAATGTGACTGCACACTGGACTGGTTGTGGGTTCGATCCCCGCATCGAGGAAATAAATTATTTATTTACATTTATATTTTCATTTCTTCGCTCTGGTGTTAAGGCAAAGTGCGGCGTTGAGTTCCGCCACTCAGCACGCAATGCCTCCAGAACTCGGCGAAAGGTGTGGAACGGAGTGTCTTCACACTCGGTTTCGGAATGAGGCGTGTGCAGCGGTTTCCCTTTGATAGGTTTATGTGTGCGTGCGTCGTTCTTAACAAATGACGTCTTATTTTACGATGAGAATTTTATTATTTTCAGAAAATAACTTTTTGATTTTTGGAATATTTTTTTATTGTATTAAGGTTTTATAGGGTAGTTAAAACTGGGGTTTCATTTAAAGTGGTGCTGACAAAAACACTCTGTATATATAAAACTATGCTTGACCACAATGGAATACAAAAACTATTTTTTTGCATTTATATTTCCATTTGGAATTTATAGAAATGTTAATTTTTCAGATTGAAGATTCCAACACTCGGAAAGGTGGTGGCACTTTTTTAGTTCCAATGAACGGGGGCATTTGGACCATGTGCGTGTCATTAGAAGGTATTATTGAAAATCTATATAAAACGTGTTATGTTTTTCTAATACTAGAACTTACATTTTCATAATTCTGTCTGTACTTGACGAAGAATTTAAGACGAGACGAGAATCCCAAACTTTAGTCTTATCAGATTGAGAAATGAGAATAAATTTAAATAATATTTCTGTCTAATCGAAATCGAACTTATGAGTAACGTACGTGCAATTCGAAATATTCCACGATAACAAATATAAAATATATAAGTAGTAAATAATGATAAATTGTTAAAATTTTAGAAGAAGAAGTATCCATACTATCGAGGGCAGGCTTTCCAACAGAACCTCTGTGCACAAATTATTTGGCTGACGACGAGAACGAAGAGCAAAGAGGAGATTGGCAACATCGTAAGTTTATAAGAAATAATGGCAAATTATTAAAAAATATATATTATTATTCGGAAATAAATAAGGGAGAGGTGGCATGAAAGAGCCAGTTTACTAAACGAAGCAAAAAAATATACTTTTAATTAAAGAAAATAAGTTGTTTTTCTCTCAAATTATTATTCATTTATTAAACTAGATAATTTAATACGAAATAAGCTTTAAATACAATAAAAAAGCAATAAAATATTCATTTAAAAAAAATGTGTCATTTGGCTCTTTCATAACATTTCGGTATTGAAAGAGCCACCAAAAGTTATGAAAGAGCCAGTCTTATATTATGAGATGTAATAGTGAAAATTATGCTAAATAATAACAATGCACTATTAAATAAAATCAATTTAATAATTCCTATTACAAAATCCTTATTAAAAAGTAATGTTTTTTTAAATAAAAAAATTAAATTAAATTAGCTTCACGCTGTATCCCGCACACAGCAGGGTAGGCAGAGGGAACCTAGTGTTAAGACACTCCGTTCCCCACTTTCTGCCGAATTCTGGAGGCATTGCGTGTTGAGTGGCAGAACTCAACGCCGCGCTTAACCTCGACACCAGAGCGAAGAAATGGAAATATAAATTTAAGTAAATATTTCATCTCCTCGAGTGGGAATCGAACGAATGTTTTTTTAAATTATATTAATCATTTTAAGTACATAATTCTAACAATCTCATATTATTTAAACCAATCATATTATATTATTTTATTTTTTTAATATTTTAGAGGCGGATAGTTCTTTTATTAATAAAAATCACGAAAATGAAACTAAATAATAAATTAATAATATCTTCTCAAAAACAACATACTTAAATTATGAGATCTTTTTTAAAAAAAATATTGCTCCATTCAATCATCACTATTTTTATTTGTATTGGACTTTGTTTTGCTTCAATCTACTTTTTTTTTACTTCAGCCAATATCATAGAATCAGACGAATTCGGGTCTGAATTTTCTTGGTTTATTTTCGAGTTTTTTGGGATCAGACTTCTCCATAATGAAATATCAGTAGCAAATTATTTAATAATGTTCATTAAGAATGTATATTTATTATAATTATAATTAATTTAAAAAAATCTAATTCGGGATCATGAAAGAGCCGGTTATGAAAGAGCCATCTCTTTCAAGGCCCATCCACCCGGCTCTTTTATAACCTATTCTTTAAAAAAATATAACCTTCAAAATCACAACGATATCAAAACTTTTGAAATTCAGTTTTAATCCAGTTACAACGCCAAATATATACATAAACTCAATCCACAATCCAAGTACCTATATTTGTTTACAATGAAATACTAAAAAACAACTCAAATGAGGTAAAAATGTTAGTTTTGAATGCCAAAAACTTCAACTCGACATATCGGCGTCCGTTGGTTCCGAAGATGTGTAAATTTTTTGTGGGTGATGGGAAATCAGTGTTGCCATTTAAAAACAAAATATTCTATCGAGTCCGTTCCTAAACTACCATAATATTGCAGGTGGCTCTTTCAAAACCTGGCTCTTTCATGCCACTTCTCCCATATTTTAAATTTACTAATGATGAAAATGGAAATATAATCTTGAATATTATATTTTTGATATCAGCTTAAAGCTGTATCCCGCACACATCGGGGTAGGCATAAAAACTGAGTATTAAGAAATTTCGCTTTCTTTTGTATATGAATATAGTATATCATTTATACGGCTTCAACTCTTCATATTAAAAAGTTTTTATATTTTGTAGGTATGCAGAATTTATCCATATCGTGTGCACTGGTGTGCCTCATAGTACTAGGGAGCGCCGCACTCGTGGGGGCATTCGGAGTTTGCAAACATCAAATTAGCGCAGTGCTCGTTACTGGCGTCATGTATCTCTTAGCTGGTAAGAACTATATGATAAACTTGTATCTCATTTTCTGGATGGTACAATGTTTTATATGTGAAAATGTATATTTTGTTATTAATATGGAAATTTAAATACAAAATTATATATTTTGTTATTACTAAGGAAAGTTTGACTCTTAAGAATTAAACCCGTATTATGCAAAGAAAAGAGGGACACCCTGGTCTAGTGAAAACGAAATATTCCGTATTTCAGACATTTTATTGAAATAAGAGAAGTTAATTTAATAAAAGCATTACTCTAACTGGGAATTGAACACACAACCATCACGTCAATAAACACTATATTCAACTGCACGAAGACATCTTTACAAAAGTTTATAATTTAAAAATATTATTTGCAGGTCTTTTCGCCATGTTCACGCTGATGATAATCCACTTCAAGCGCGTGCAGCGGGTGTCGAGCCGCAGCGCGGCGGGCGGCGGCGCGGCGGACGGCGTGCTGGGCGCGCGCCTGCCCGCGCTGCCCGTGCTGTCCGCGCGCCAGTTCAGCACCGCCTGGTCGCTGGAGCTGGGCTGGGGCGGCGTGGTGCTGGCCACCACCACGTCGCTACTATGGATCTTGCTGTCCAAAATTATGAGATATAATCCCATATTGTCGGTTTTGTTGTGAATTATGCATTTTTTGCATTTTGAGTTCGCACGGGGTGGTGATTTTGTTTGTTACAATTTTTTTTTGTATTTGTAAGATAGATAATTTAAGTACGTGTAGCTACAAAAGTCGCTTAAGCTCCAATATTTTTATTAATATAATAAAGCACTAAATAATTATTTTACATGACCCAAATTACTGAGCCCCGTGTGCGTACGATCGCGATATCAAGTCAATTACCTTCATCCCAATATTGTAAGTAGGTACTAAATTTCTACATAGACGCCATTTAATGCGTTCAAATCGTTATTCAATTAGCATAAATTATTATCTAATTAAGCCGCCATGTTTACAAACGTCAAATACAATCAGCCCACGCTCGATAATTTGTTAAATATATTTATATTGTCTTCAAAATTATTTTAGTTCATAAGGCTTTCATAATTATTAGCTTAGCCAGTCAGTCGCCGAGCTTGTTGCCGTCCATTGTAAATTTATTAATTCTATTATTACATTATTTCCAGCACATTCCATTTTGCCTCGCAATATATTTACCTAATATTTTTAAATTTATCCATTAATATTTTAATATAAATATTTTATTATATATTATTCGTCTCTCAATACATTTTATCTATAAAACACCATATTTATTCATTTATTTTTTTTATTCTTAATATCCTACCGTCTATTTAAATACTATAAAAAGGCGGCTTAAAAAAAAACGTCATTATTAGTCCAAGTGCACTCTTCGTCACTATTGAGCTTATAAAATTATAACGTTTTTAAATTGCAATTAGTATTTTCATATTTTGCAATTCTATTTATTACTCTATTATACCTACTTATACATTTTTATCCTATTATAAAGATTCTAGTCTTAAGGCACCATTTACCTAAAATTGTGATCATTTTTATCGCTTTTCTATGGAAAGAGACTTTTTTTTTATTTTATGTTACATAATAATTATGTACTATTTGCTACGTCGTAATAATTATAATATATTTATTTAATTCACGAATTTCTAATGATAACTTATCAATTTTATGATTCATAATACTCTACACGATTATGCTAAAGTGTAAAATTTAATACAATTTTAATACCTTCCACACTCTTCCATTGCTTTATACCTTTCCTATTACGTAATTGTATTACTAATTAAAATAAGAATATTTATAAAGATGTAAAAATATTTAAAAAATATTTTTTTTTATTATCTGTAGATTCAAATTAATTACCAGAATTAGTAAATTGCTCCGAAATTTTATATATAAAAAGGTAATAAATACTCATCTAAACTCAACAGATAAAATAAGAAAATTATGTTTAAAAACGAAGCAGATATTTCACGAGGTAGTTGCTTCTCTTGTAAACAAGTGAAGTAGTCTCTCAAGTTTCTCCTTAGCTTCGCAAGCCTTTAAGATACAAGTAGGTGCACTATAAATATTTACTTAACAAAGTTTATAGTTGTTTGAAAGTTGGTGCTGTGAGGTAAATATTAGATTAGTATGTTCATAGTTTTTTTTTGTTAGCGAATAGTTAAACAAAATGTTGTTTAGTCATGCAGTTACATTTTATAATAGTTTAACAAAATGTTATTTAGTCATGCAGTTATTGAAACAGTAAGATATAGATGGATGTAGGGGAATACCCAATAATGTTTACTTTAGTGTAGTACAGTCAACGAGTCTTGGTCCCTAAAGACTGTTTTGACAAGTTTTCTGAACTTTGTCAAATAATCAAATAAAATAATCAAATGTTAAAAAATCTTAAAATTAAATATGCGCAGCTATAGCTAGCTTTAGGCTTTAGTTATAGCTAGCTTTAGGGCGGCCACGACTCGTTGGCCGTACTGTACATTAGTAATAACGATTTTTAGGCTTTATTACCGAAACACATGTTACTTAGTAAAGATTACTTGTGTTATTAATATGTCACTGCAAAAGTAATGTCAACATTTCAAAGTCGTTATTTTTATAAGAAATAAATTAACCTTCAATTAGAAAAATAAAAAAATAAAATTTGAGGCCTGTCGTAGTGCAGGGGCACAAAGTGTGACTGTAAACACGACTGTTGTGGGTTCGATCCCCACTCGAGGAGATGAAATATTTATTTAAATTTATATTTCCATTTCTTCGCTCTGGTGTCGAGGCAAAACGCGGCGTTGAGTTCGGCCACTCAGCACGCAATGCCTCCAGAATTCGGCGGAAAGTGCGGAACGGAGTGTTTTATCGCTAGTTCCCTCTGCCTACAGTGTGATGCGTAAACCTGTTTTTTTTTTGTATAAATAAATTAAGTTAGTATGATAATGATATATGGTTTTTTATAACTATGGTTTTTTTATAGATTTTTTTGGAAATCATATTGAAAGGTTACTTTTGCATTGATAATTTAAAAAAAATGTATAATTAAATTATCGAGAACAATAATAAAAGACAACGATTGTTATTTCGTATCCATAAATTTTCTTAAAATTTTGATATGAATTTTACAGTGTAAAAGATACATTGTTACCACATGCGTCCTATTATGTTGTCCAAATGGTAAACAATACTTTTACTCTTTATAACTACACTAATAAGTAAATAATGTTAAAATATAAAAAGCAATATATAAAAATATTTTCTTCGTAGAATTTTTTTTCATTTCACGATGTTTATCCATAGCTGTATTTCGTGTGACGTAGTTACACATAAATACCAATAACATAAACGCATACTACTAAACAAATACTACTAAAGGTTAAATAACTTTGAACTTTGCCGCCAATATCTAAGACTCGATTTAGGAATGAGGCGTATGCGGCGGTTTCCCTTTGATAGGTGTGTGTGTGCGTGCGTCGTTCTTGACAAATGGCGTTTTATTTCAAAACGACAATATTATTATTTATTTTGTTTGAAAAAATCACTTTTTCATTTTTAGGAAAAAATATGTAATTGTATTAGGCTTTTATGTAGAACTTAAAAATTTGGTTTCATTTAAAGTGGTGCTGACACTTCCAACGTGTATAATAATAAATGGGAAAATATTAAACATAAATTATAATTAAAAAAGGGACGTTGTGTGTTGTCTCTTAAGAAGAGAAAATGAAGTTTATATCACACAGATTATTAATATTTGTATAATATACATTTAAATATTTATTAATAAATATATGTTAAACGGCTTTATTTCAAAGGTTAAGACAATGCAGATATTGATTACCATTTTGGATATCAAATAAAGAGGCAAACTGTATGTAACATTTTTATATAACTAAATACATAAAAGCTTTATAAAACCTCAAACTGTGGTTAAAAGTTTAATAATTGAAATATTTCATTATACGAAAGATTCTGTATATGTTACGACGTTAATATTATAGAAATAATGCACAATAATATAAGAAGGTTTATTTAAAACAAATTCTAAGTAAAACAAAAATAATAAATGTATAAACATTAATTATGTATTAAAAGAATGAATGGGAACTTTATTTAAAAAAATATTATATATTGTATAGTCCTAAAATTATAAAAAGACCTAAAATTACTTGTTTTACTTAATATTTGAGATTTATACTACATTTAAGTATAAATAAAATAAAATCACACACACAAAAACTTTGCCATATTAAAAAATAAACCTTCTTTCTTCTTTCATCTACACTATTCTAGATGTAATAATAAAAATAGCTGTATGCACCTTCCAATGCATTGTTTGTATCGTGATGTATAGTTTATTTGAATGTTATTAAGTTAAATCATTTTGTAATGCATAAAGCAATATTATTTTGTTTAATATGGAGTTTTATTTCGCCCTTTGTAGTGTGTATACATACATATATTTTTGTGTCCTAATGGCTTTTTTATTTTTTACCCATTAAAAATAAATCCATTAAACCCTTGGGGCCAAAAATGTTGTGGCCGAAAAATCCATAGATTTTTGTCTATTTAAATTGACGACATTATCAATAAGAAACAACTTAAACTTTTTATTATAGCTTGCTTGTTATTAAAAAAAAATTTTTTATGATATACTTTTTTGATTATGACAAAAATTGGAATTTCAGTTAGTAGTTGAATTTTGAGATTGAATTCGTAATAATAAAAAACAACAAAATAATGCACAAAATATTTATTTACAAATAGCAACATTAAAACTAATATGTACAGGATTAAATAATTGCAACACAGGTTGGAGTGGGGAACGGAGTGTCATAACACTAAATTTCCTCTGCCTACCCTGCTGTGTGCGGGATACAGCGTGAAGCTGATTTATGTTGGCATTTTCACCTAAAATAAAGTTTTTAATATTTTAGAGTGTCTCACATTAAGATAATAAACATCTAGACACTGCTTTCAACGAATTCTTTTTACCAAAGCAGTTTTATAATAGTAATCGCATTTAGAATATGTTTTGATAAAAATAAACTATTTTTATTTCTCGTCGCTCTGGTCAGAAAATAAAGCGTAGCGTTGGGCTCCGCCACTTACCTAGCTATGTCTCGAAAAATTGGACACAGAGGTGGGAGGATATGGGGAATTTCGAGACACTAGGTTCCCTCCACCTACCCAGCTATATGCTTCATTCAATGTGAAACTATAAAAATGAGGCCCTACACTATAGAAAAATATTTTATTTTATTAATCATCTTTTAACAATTCATCTTCAATATCATTGTCCTCCGCTTTCCGTTTCTTAGGTCTTGGCCGTTTGCCGTGTAACATTTCCAATTTAATTTTCTTTGCTTTTTTCTTCTGTTCTTTAACTTGTAGTTTCCTTTTTGCTGCCTTTTCTGGGTTATTTACTTTTTCTTGTAGTATAATCTGAAATGGTTAGATACAATATTAAAATATTATAAGGACTATGTGATAATACAAGGGGTCAAGAGATATTAACTTTTTTTATAAATAATGATATTTCGAACACTTTGCAGTAGTCCATGGATGAATAAGCTAAAGCTTTTGTTGTCAATGTGTACATATTCTCTTTAATGAATAAAAATGAACGCGTAGGTAATTAATATTAGTAAATATATAATTGTGTAGTTCAGCGGGGGAAACTTCGCGTGGATGGCTAGTTTTAACATAAACCACATCAAGTTATTTACAGGTATTTTATTACAGATATATAAAAAACTTGAAGACGTTGCGGCACATGGGCACAAGCATGCGACTGTAAAAACGCTACAATCATGGGTTCGATTCCCACTTGTAGAAATAAAATATTAAATATTTAATTTCTTTATATTAGTAACAAGGCAAAGCGCAGTGTTAAATTCCGCTATTCAATGCTTCGTACACGTCAATTCCTCCAGAATTCGGCGGAAAGTCGGAAACGGAAGTGTCTTAACACTAGCTTCCAAGGTACACTCCGCCTTCCCTGCTATGTGTGGGATACAGCGTGAAGCTACACAAAAACAAGCTATATATAAAATAGCCTACCTTCTTTCTTTCAGCTCTTCTCACATTCAAGCGCGTCTGAGCCTCGGCCGCCATTTTGCTATACTCAATATCTCCGATTTTCCTTCTCAATTTCTTTCCCAACCTTCCAGCTAGTTGTTTCACTATGGACGATGGTCCTTCACCCGTGGAAAGTTCTCGAACGATCGCCGGTAGAAATATATCGACTATAGTGTTAATGTCATCAGTCTCTAAAGAGCTGATTAGGTGAAGCCACATCGTGAATATGGCTGTTCTCTGTGAAATGATATTTGATTTGATTTAATTTTTAAAACTATAATACAACCAAAAAAATAGGCCGTCGTGGCGCAGGAGTACAAGCGTGCGACTGTAAACACGACGGTTGTGGGTTCGATTTTCATTCGTGGGAATTAATTATTTTATTTTTTTCATTTCCTCGTTCTGGCAACCGCACAAAACGCGAATCACGAATGTCTCGAAAATTCGACGGTAAGTGAGACGCGGAGTGTCTTAACAGTAGGTTCCCATGTTCCTTCTACTAAGTGCAGGATACAGCGTGAAGCTAATAAAAAGCAAATAATAATAAAAAATTACATTCAAACTTACAATATTCATATTAGTAGGTGCCTTAGCGACTTCCACGTTGACTGCTTTCCTTAATTTAAACAAAATCCATCTTATATTCACTTTAGCATTATACTCTGTGTCTCCTTCATCTGCTTGTACTTTGCTTATTATTTTGAAACAAGGCATGGCGTGGACGATTTTTAATATTTGAAATAAAACTTGTGTTACCTAAATCAAAGAAAAACGAATATTTAACACTTTATTTATAAGAAGACCGATTCGATGCCCAAAACGGTCAGTAATTTCATAAATTATGTGATTTTCTCATATATAACATTGTCGGAAATGGACCAAATTAGGAAAAATGGGACCACACGGGAAGCACCAGCTTTCAAATAAGAAAAGAATCATCAAAATCGGTTCACCCAGTCATAAGTTCTGAGGTAACAAACCTACAAAAAAAGTCAAATTGATAACCTCCTCCTTACGGAAGTCGATTAATAATAAAAAGGTTAAAAAGATGCTCAAAGAAACCTTTACATCGACCAAAAAATTTTTGGTTACCCGGGAAATTATTCTTAAATGTTAAAATCAGTTCTTAGATATTAATAAAAATGTAATACCTGTTCAGCCATATCTTTCGACACAGTAGGCGTGTACTGCGCGCACAGATCCAAAACGAGACTCCTCAAGAAATCCTCCGTACTATCAAATATAAAGCCCCTTTCACATTCAACACTCAAATTATCATTTAATTCATTTATATCGATAGCTTCTAACAACGCACTCAGTATTTTAACAGATTTCAATCTAACCCAAGCGTGTGGATACGCCAGTAAAGCTTTACACTGCTGGCCGATTTCATCAAAATCGTTCATATATTTTTTATTCTTCAAGCTAGACGCGCAATGTACGGTTATTTTGTCTATTAAATTCAACATTTGTATTAGACTATGATCTTTCTCTTTTTGTTTGTTTTCGTCGGTTTTTTCGTCGTCTTGGCTAAGTTTCATTTTGACGAATCTACCCTCTGTTATGTCGTTGCTTAATAACAGTATTTTGCCGATCACTAAAGGGAGAATGGAGGTTAGGCGGCTTTGGAATTTCTCTTGCTCGACGTTCACAAAGCGAATGCTTAGTTGGGCGGCTAATTCGAAATGGATAGGCTGTCGATAACGAAAATAATATTAAAAATAACGAATTAAATAAATATATTACATAATGTAATATTTCGTGATTACGTTTTAAATAATTTTAATATAAGAGAAAGATTAATATAATATTTATTTATAATTTAATTTATTTTTTTTTTGTTCTAACCAAACTTGCACATTTTTTTTTAATGTTGCCATCCATTGAATTCCGAATTAAATGACATAACATTACATTTCTAAGAGTAAAATCTAATTGAATCCAAATCATCTAATGTCGATTTGAGGCAAACTCATTACCATTTTGAAGGCGATTTCAAATTTAATTATTTATTTATTACTTGTTATATATTTTTTTGCGAACAAATTTTTTACTGACATTTGGTGAGTGACAAATGAGCAGTATTATTGTAATAACACTATTTTTTATCTGTTTGTAAGTTCAGTTTAAAAATAGAACATCTCTACATACCTGATTATCCTTAAAAAACGCTAAAAGTAATTCATACAGTTTATTTCTACCAGTCAATGGTAGTTTGTTCAGAATAGCCTCAATACAGGATGCGGCTGAGGCCCTACACTCCGGTGAACTATCATTAAGCATACACGCGCCGAGTGATAGGAACATAAAGTCGCCGTGGTTTTTTAATTGATCCTGTAAATAAAGTTTAGTTTAGTTTCACGCTTTAACCCGTATTTTTCAGGGTAACCAGAGCGAACTCAGTGTTGAGATACTCGGTTCCATTACTATCCGATTTTCGGAGACATTGCGTGTTGAATGACATAACTCAACGCCGCGCTCTATTTAAAAGAGTAGGAAAATTAAAATTAAAATCTTAAAGCAACAAAAATACTAAATATACACTTTTTATCTTACGGAGTCTTCATATAAGTTTATTGACTCCTTAATTTTTTTTAATGACTAGATATTAACAGCTAAAAACATGAAACTAAAAATGTTCCACTTTGACCAAATAGGTAAAGAAAACCTAGTGTTAAGACACTCAACTCCATTTTCAGTTCAATTTTAAAATATTGCTTTTGAGTAGAGAACTAACTCTAATAACCCAACCGCGCACTTTGATTTATAACCAAAGCGAGGAAATGAAATTAAATTCGCTCCCTCGAGTCAGCTTTGAACCCACAACCTGTCACGTTTACAGTCACACGCCTTTGCTCCTACGCCACGAGTGGCCTCATTATTTCATATTATAGACAATATAAAAGAAATATTTACCGCATTCAGTTTACCGATGACCATCTCTAAGAATTTTAGGGAAGATTCTCTACCATGTTGCAATTCATAATTGAGTTGTGTTACAAAGAACTGTATGTACTTCTCCAGTCTCTTGCCGGGAGAATAATGTGTTAAATAATTAACGAATATTGTACGAGCTTCTTCTCTGTAAATATAAAATAGATTTAACATAACTATGTATAATTACAGTACGGTCGACGAGTCGTGGCTGCATAAGATTTATGATAAATAAGATTTTTCTTTTTTCTTTCATAGCTTCACTCTGTAACCCACAGGCAGGGTAGCCAGAGGGCACCTGTGAATCTAGTGTTAAGACACTAAGTTACCTGTTCCTCACTTTCCGGCGAATTTTTGAGGCATTGTATGTTGTGTAAGTAAGTGTAAGTAGCGGAGTTCAACGCCGCACTTTGTCTTGTATCGTCGCACCAGAACGAAGAAATGAAAATATTCAATATTTGAATCCCCAAGTTCCCCAAGCGAATTGAATACACAACCATTGCGTTTATAGTCACACGCTGCAACACGACAACATAATTTTTCATGATTATCGTTAAAAAAAATACATATATCAATACCTTGACCTTGCTGATTCACTCAAAATACATATCTTAGAGACTTTCTCCATAACCTCATGCAATTCAGTCGAAACTAATTTAGCTTCCAATATGGCTTTTAATAGAGAAAACGAATTTGCTTGTTTTTCATCATTCTGACAGTCCTCTTCTGCATAAAGTAAAAGTGTTTTCAATTGTTCTGCTTCTAGATTGAAATATTTAACGTTTCTTATTAGAACTGTTACAGCCTGTAATAAAATGATTAATTTGAGTCTAAATACTTTTTAACATATAACATTCTTAACTAAGTTTCTCATAAATTTTATATGTAAATTTATTAATAAAATTATTAAATGAAAAACCTAAATATATATATTTATTTTAATTTTTAATGGCATCCCATTCTACTAATATTATAAATGATTAATTTAAGAAGCTTTCAGTTTAAGCGGTTCTATTTTCACACAAAAACTACAAAACAAATTTAGGTGTCTAAAATTTATGTAAAAATTTTGCGTTAGTAATCACCAAACGCTAGTAACTAAAAAAGAATGGCTTACCTTAAAAGAATTCCTTACTAAATGATAATTATCATTTTGCTTACTAATTTCGAAGGTAGCATATTTGTGTAGTATAGAAAATATGGTTTTCACTATATCTTTGACCATTTCTTCTAGGGTTGGCGTACTTATTCTGATCGTCCACAAAGTTGCTATACATTTCATTGCAACAGTCGTTACTTTAACGTGATCACTCTTCAAAGCGTCTACTAACAAAGGAATCAGAGGATCCACAAATGCTTTGCAATCAATTCTGGGAACCTTTTCCCTTTTGAGTATCACATATAAAATGTTCAAGCTGAACTCAATAAGGACGTGCGCGTTCGTTTTTGATGATGTTTTGACGTGTCTAGCCTGAGATTCCTTATTACGTTTCGGGATTTCCGGAACTATGAAACAATCTGGCTTAGCTCTGAGCATACTTTCCCTTTGAGCCTCAGTTAATTCTCGTTTTGGTGCATTTAGAACGAACTCTGGTATACTTTCCGATGCCAAACCGTGTAGAAACACAAATAGTGATTCGACATCGATAAATTTATTTGTTACTAATCCACTTGTTATATGCATGAGGGCTTCTTGAACTTTAACGACGATTTTCTTCGAATGGTGATTTTGTAATACCTCTTTGAAAGGCAATAGAAGATTTATCAAACATTTTTCACTAATATTCTGAGCTACTATCATTAAAGTGACATAACTTTTCTTGCTTGGCTTAGCTTCAGGTGTTTTATAATGTAGCTTGTCGACTTCCTTCTCTTCGGACAGTGCTCCAAAAAGATCGTTTGTACAAACATCGATTATATAATCGAGATTTTCATCGATATCGCCATTTTTAAAATCATTTTTCAAAGCATCTAACACTGTATGTATTGTAGCAACGAGCACATGCACTTGAAAACCTCTAGTCAACAGTATAGTGAGGTGTTCTAATAGTACGCCCAAATATGGCGTACCCACTGTCAACATGATCTTCTTGACGATATCTCTTGCTGGTATTCTTATTTGTTTTAATGGAGATTTTAAAAATGAACACAGCTTTATTATAATCCTACAATGAAAAATATACGTATTACTGTAAAAATTGATTTACATACATCAAATATTATTTTTTTTAAAATTACATTTTGAAAAATATTTTAAGCAAGCTATAAAGATATTAACATAGCGTATAAGAACGTCGACGTAGCTTGATATTAACGGGTTAGAATCCCGCTACGTAAATTTTTTTACACGTTTTTTACATATTTTTTTTTAAATATTTTTCTACAATTAGTGTGGAATAAAAATCGAAGTAAAAATAAATATGGCAACTTTAAAGACTTACCCAGGCAGTTGGTGTCTCAATATATCTCCAGGCAGTCTTTGCAATAGCTTAACCAACGCAAGCGCGATGGGCACTCGCAGCATGTCCTCCTCGACGCGCGCCATCCCCATACGACGCCTGTTCACTTTGTGAGACTCCTCGTGCTCCGTTAGTTTACCGATTGCCCTAAAATTATTTGAAATTAAAGTATAATTCAAATATCTTAAAATATAGTAAATATATCGCTTCGTTCTTTACTTTGGGACTATTTTTTCCTAACCCTCGCTCTGATAGACAAAGATCGGCGTTAAGTTCCGCCATTATTCAGGCTCTTCTCGAGGACATTAGATTCTCTCTACCTATCAATCTATAGTCGATACAAAGTGTGAAATGGAAAAAAAATGTTTTTAGATACACGATGTATCTAAAAATATCGCTTTCAAACTTACCGAATTATTTTTTGCTAACAATACCTACAACATAGTAGAATTTAATAACAACATCATTAAAACGTTTAGTTGACTTCTCTAGTATGATTGGGTTAGTTTTCTTACCGATTCAATTGTGGCAGCAATCCGCTGGATAACGATTTGATTATTCTGTTTGCGACAGACGGCGACACATTGGTGATTCTTTCATAAGCAGGTGTGTTGTTTAATTCTTTGCTATTCTGATTTTCATCGTCCTTCTCTCCTTCTATTAACAAATCAGATTCTAGTTCATCAATTTTTTCATTTCCATGCTCCTCAGAATCTTCATTCTCAGAATCACTGTCTACATTATCTACTTTCTTATAATCACTAGTTTTACTTGTTTCTTTTGTTTTAGTTTTAATCTGTTTAGTTCCAATATTCATGGTCAAAGCTTTGGGTAGTTCAATATTTTTGACTTTTGAGAAATCAAAGTGAAAAGCGTCTAATATACCGATTAATATGCGTGTTAATTGCTTTTGATGTTCTGTTGTATGACGCATTTTGTTTAGGTACAGTTTAAGTATAACTTCGTAGTGATACCAAGGCAATAGTCTACAGCATGTCGATATTACTTCTATACACGCATCTATAAGACTGTTTTTATCATTGAACTTGTCGTCACAAATATACATCGAAGCTAAGGGCAAAATGAAATTTGTAAGAGTCCTCGGTGTCGGACATTTTATTTGTTTCTTAGCAACTTTACTAAATTTCAAGAGCGCTCTCACTTTTCTATGTAATTGTAAGTGGCAGGAATTTTCAAAGAAATCCACTTCCACGTCTTCTTTACTGGCGAATGGAGCTAAGTCCGATAGAACAACGTCTACTTCAGGACATTCTCTAACCAATTCTCCGAGTAGAGTAATACTCTCATTTCGAAGAATATCATTTTTCTTATCTCTAATCCCAGTTGATATAAGAGAAAGAACAGTATCACGAACTAAAAATTGGCCATCGGTCGCAGAACGGTATTTTGTAAGAAGTTTCGGTAGAATTTTTTTCAAACACAGCCC
Organism: Heliconius erato x Heliconius himera; assembly: GCA_013421005.1. Taxonomy (NCBI): domain Eukaryota; kingdom Metazoa; phylum Arthropoda; class Insecta; order Lepidoptera; family Nymphalidae; genus Heliconius; species Heliconius erato x Heliconius himera. The sequence continues at coordinate 127,160 of JAATLQ010038112.1, read as the reverse complement.
AGCACTATCGCGCAAACCTATATCTTTTTCGGTACGAATGAAATAAAAACAATTATTAACGATCAATATTGTTAGATCAACATCGATTTCATTTGCATCAAGCATCTGATAAATTTGTTTGTATGCGTCGAGCCTTCTATCAAAATCGGGCTGTTCTATCCATCTCTTATTAAAGGCATTCATTTCTGTTATTACATAAGCTATTTTCGATAAATCATCCTTATTTGCAGTTGCATTTTGAGCAATCGACGAAAGTAACTTAATAAGAAGTTTTCTCACTTCCACTGGACCAACTTTGTTGAACAAAATGGCAATGTTTTTTATGTATTGTTGTGGATTTGTACTGTGTCCGAGCAAATTTATAATTGTATTGACAGCGTGTTCCATGTTTTCTTCAGCCATGTTCATGCAGACCTTCTTTACTAGTATAGGCAGTAATAAACTCAATAATTCATCACACATTTCCGGTGTAGTCACCATTTCTGTGACTCTTGACAAAATCAATAGATCTCGTTTGTTTACTGTATTAGATTTTGCTGAATTAGCTATTCGTCGTTTCATAACTTCCAATATACTTGGCAGATGTGGTATTAATATTTTACTTCCAAAATTAATATCAAGTTTATTTTCAGCGCCTACTTTTAAAGAACAGAATGATTCTATACTTGGTATATCTTTCTCTTCTTCGTCTTCTGTTAAAGTTAATAACTTTTCAATCATGTCTAATATCAAATTGACTACTCCAGGGGTAGTTTTAGGCGCTAATAAAAGTTTGAATATAGCTGGCAAGACAGTTACTGAAGAATCTTTTTCACAGCAAGTAAGAAACAATATATAGTACCTAGGATTTTGACACCATATGTTAAACAGTTTAAGTAACGCTGTGGGACTATGGATACCCTCAATTTGTAATCGCGGAACGAGCGGCCATATTAATGTTTCAAACAAAACAAACAATTCATCTTTATTCCATGTATATTTTTCAAATTGATCAAATAACTTTCCTAATGTGCCTATGGATAAAGTTCTCAGGTTTTTCATCACCTTCACATAGCCAATGTGAACTTTATCAACATTTGCTAAAACACTACCTATATTAGATGACACTGCGTAAAATATCTTAAAGAAATCTGACAGCAACTGATCTTTCATATATCCGCCAAAATATTCTCGCACCACATCAAATAAGTTCAAAATACTATTTAATTTGCCAGGACTTGTGACAGACTTTAAATTAGTATTTTTTAATATACTGGTATATATTTCTTTTGGATCCATTGTCATGTATTGTTTGAGGTAAGAGAATGCCATTTCTATAAACATTCTCAGTTCATTTTCGTTGCAGCCGCTCAAATATCGCATTATTAAAGATCTCCTTGTTTGCCCTCCGCCTTTTTTGTCAGCGGCTAATTTAGAAGTCATTTTTCCATAGAGTATTCTCAGTATTAGTGGTATCACATGTTCTCTATGTTCCGGTTGTATTGCTTGTGAATCTTCAGTTATTTTGAACTGTGTCAACTCATCTTTGAATTTTTTCTCGTCCACTAAGTTGTACAAATTGATTTTGTACGGCGCAACACCTTTATTTTTATAATTTAAAATACAATCCAAAGCATATTTTTGTAGACCAGGATTCTTGTGCTTTAAAAATTCTAAAAACAATTCCCAAAACACAGGTTCTTTGTGAAGAGCTCTTGGATTTTTGAATTGTGACAAAACTTGCATTATATTTATAAGAGTTTTAAAAACAATTTTACCAGATACTGAATCATGGACATTATCATCTGGTATTTCAATATTTTCTTCTTCATTACCATCATTAGATTTATCATCTATATCCATATCTTCTTTGTTATGTATTTCAATATCTATTTTAAGAGCATTCATAGTGTCACTTCTTCTATATTCTTCATCAATGAATTTTAAAAACAAAACTACTACATCTCTATTCTTTGCTTCGCACACTTGAATAGTATTATTCATTATTTTCAATATTAAATTTCTATAGTTATACAAGTCGGGCCTTTCCGATATATTTGTATATTCTGAATAAATGTTAGCCACTAAATCATTATTAATGTCCAAATCGTCTTCAAATATGAATATCTTTAAGTTACTTTTAGCATTAGCAAAAGAACACTCCAGTGCTTTATAGAATGTAGGCCAAAAATCGTCTGCATTTAACGCATTCCCATATCCAGCAATAAATTCAGATACAGGTTCCCATAATAACTTGAAATTAACGTACAACACTCCCAACATGTAATTTAATGAGAAAAGATGAAAATCGGTCTCTTTCGCAATTTCGTACTGAGTTGTATTAAAGACCATTTTTTGTAACAAGTTTAGCTGAGTTCTATACTCTTGTATAGTTGGTGATATAGATTCGACAGTAAAACAGTTCGTAAAAATCAAAAATCTTTCAGTATCTCCACCACTTTGAACTGTTTTATTTAATTCTTGTACATTTTCAAATAATTTGTATATGTGAGTAGTCAACAGGCGCACCTGTAAGTTTGAAAAAAAAGGATTGATGGTAATAATTCGGCAAAAAAATAAAATAAAAAGTAAAGAATAAAATACTTAAAAATAATACTTACTATATGAAATGGGGACGACACATTTGATCTTAAATAGGAATCAACTAATGATAAAAATGGATAACTTAAACCATTCTCACTTTCATATGCACTCAAATATAAATCCACTAAATGAAGTGCAACTAAATAATTTGGATCAGCAGCACAAGGTAATAAAATAGGAAGCAAAGTATCAATATTACATATTTTCGTTATATTTTTACAATTTGATATATGAATTGCACATTCCATAGCACTTGCCAATAAAAATATGACTTTTCTGGCTAATTTTGATTTAAGTGTAGTGTCACAATAAAATTTATTCTCCTCTGCTTGTGCTTCAATATTGTAACTCATTAGGACTTCAAAAAATTTCGATATAATATTACTGAGCATTTTGATACATATTTCGACATCAATCTTTTCAATATGGGGAAGGCAATATAGAACATTTAGTAGCTGCTTTGGATTTTCCATAAAACTTTCAACTTCTTGGGTCAAAACATTTTTAACATGATCCAAAAACATGGAGTGTCCTTTACCAAAATTCAAAGGATATTTCACCCATTCAAATAATTTCAAGCCATTTATACACAAAGGTGACTTTTTAAGGCAAATCTTAGCCAAAGTGGACATGGCATCATCATCGAAATTTGATTGAATTACAAATTTTATAAATGGTGGTAGTATGTGCATATCAAATTGTGAATATTGGATAACATTTTGCACAAAATTTATCAGAATTTTTGGATATGGCAATGGTAATAATACTTTAACAATTATACCAGCATGTTCTTGTGAAAGGGAAATATTAGAAGAAAGAAGCATGAGTGTTCCAATTTGTGAACATACTTCTAGAACATTCTCTGATGATTCATTGCATATAATTTTAACTAATAACAAAGTAAACTGTTGTGGGTTCAACAAATATTTTCCTTGTTGATGTTCTATTATTTGACCGGTTAGTCTTAAAATGTATTCCAATCCCACACTTTCATTTTTTTCTTTCAAAATGTCTTCTAAGTTTTTATTAATATTTCCCCAAACTATGTTAAATTCTTTAGGTGAGATATTTTGTAAGATATCTTCAAATGTTTGTGTTAATATTTTAAATAATATATTTTGATGTTCTTCTTTTTCTTTTAGATGTTCCAATAAAAGTGGAAGAAAGCTTTCGATGCAACTGTGAAACTTGTTACCCACACCTCTTACAATTTCGAACAACAAATGACCACAGCCTGATATTGCCTGTAACAGATATATTTTTTTACTTTAACATTTTATTTATAATAGAATAAGCAAAGAACTTAATTTTAAGATAATTTTTCTACTTTTCAAAGAATTGGTGACACTTAGTGTGGCAGAAGTCAACACACCATTTTATGTACTAGAATGAGGCAAGGATTAAAAATTTTATCCATTGCTTTTGCCCTCAGTACCACAAAAAATATATATTAAATTATGAGAAATAAAATAAGAAAAATGTTTTCTTGCTTGTTTGTGTGTCTTCTAATATTGGCTTGCTTTATGAGTGTAAAACTAAAACATGAAAATATACTCACATCATTATTTGTTTGCAAATAATTAAGCATAAGGTCTATAAATTTTTTCTTATCCCTTATATCTCTTGCAACAAATGCGAAACTTTCTGCTGCAAAATTGTTTATATACTGTGGTTTTGTTTCACTCAATAATGGTATAATTCTAGTCAAAACAACTCCAATATCCTTCTTCAGATAAGGTTTTAGTGTTTTAAACAAAAAGGCCAAACATACTAAAGTCCACTCTAGTTTTTCAGCATCTTTTGTATTCAGTAAATTTATAAGAATATCAAGAAATTTGGGAAAGTGTGGATAGAAATCACTTCTTAAATCTTTTGCTGTAGATACTAAAATTCTAAAAACAGAGAAGTAATTAGTATTTATTATTATTTTATATAGAAAAATATTCTTATAATCTTTATACTTACTCTAATAATGGCTGAAGACATAACTGGTCATCTAATTGCAAATATTTTTCCAATAAACCTAAAACTTCATCTTTCTTATGAATCAATTGTGGTACAGTAACTATACTATAAACTTCTTTTTTAAATTTTTTAAAGTTTTCAGTCAAGTTGAGGCCATGCCATTTTTGTAATGCCAAATGAAAATGAGTGTCGTTTTCACTAGGTTGACTTGCATTAGCATGTTCAATATGATATAGGGCTGCATGTCGTATATCTATAGCATTAATCCGTTCAGCAAAGGGAACAAACTAAAAAAAAATTATATTATTATTAAAATATTTATATTAATTATAAGTCGCTGTTTGCAAAACGTTTGTTACATTTTGAAAATTTATTTAGTTTAAAAGTTACATATAAAATAGTTACTTAGAGTTGAAATGTGGTTATTCTTTACTAGGCTTCTAGAATAACCTGCAAACATTTGTATAGTTCCTAATTATGTTACGAAAATATACTTACACGGAAGGTATTTGTAGTTTTATGCTTTACAGGTTTACTCTTCATGATTAAAAGTTATCGATATTCATAAATATGTCATACTTATAAAAATATTTCTATTTATTTTGAAATATTACAATTTGAATTAGACACAACACCGACATCGACGTAAACACGTGTGTTTGACAGTAAATGTCAAATTGTCAGTGTCACAGCAACTTCCTGAACTACAGACAGGCACTAAATTTACCGTACAACCTCTTTCGTGTGTTCTCCATTCAACGTGACATTGGCGAAGTGATTTTGTGCTCAACTGGCACGCTCGGAACGCCATATTAAAAGAAACCAAACCAAACCAGGCACTAAATAAAAATATAAAACAAAATTTATAATAATTTTACAAAATAATATCAGAGTAATAAATTCTCTCACATTTTTTTTCTAAAAGTGTCTTATTTATTTTTATTGAAACAAAAAAAAACAAAAATAGTTAACATATAATTTTTACCGTTTACCGATTTATGAACGACATCATTAAAAGTTCAAGAATCAAAACATCGAGTTTGTCCTTTTATCTTCCTCGTTTCTCGTTTCTTATTTTGTATTTGTATGTTGTAATCCTAATTTGTGAAAAAATTTGGAACATCAAAGACGAAACAATCGCTTTTATTTTTAAAACTATTTCAATTGCCTTAAGGTATTCTAGGAAGTAGTGATTACTTATTTTCCTCTTTCTTTTGTTCAATGCTTGCTAGATTTGTAAATTCACTGCCATTTGGGCTATCACAGCGAATAACTAAGCTGTATTTTCAAGGTAAATACTTACGAATCATTTATATTACAAAGTAATTGTGTAAACAATGCAAAAAGTATATTAGTAGTAGACACGACATTGGAGCAATTATTCTACTAAAAGCCGGCTTTTAATTTCTAGCTTTAGTTTGGAATCAGCGTCATTCACATAGTGTACAAGAAGTCCACGAATACAAAGCTATGGATATAAGAATATTGCCAGCTTTACAGGACAATTATATGTACCTAATAATTGACAAGACTACTAAAGAAGCTGCTATTGTAGACCCAGTGGAACCCCAGACGGTCTTGAAAGCTATAAATGGTCAAGGAATAAAATTAACTACTGTATTGACTACTCATCACCATTGGTATTTATATTTTTAATTAATATTTGTAGTACCTACTGACTTGTTTTAATCTTATCAGAAAAGTTAACCTTGTTATCAGTATTGAAATTAAACATAGATTTTTGCATTTTCATACATTTCAGCTTCTTTATTGAAAAGTTAGTTTTAATTGATGATTATAATTTTAATTGAAATAAATTATACATTTTGTATTTTTAAACTTTATGTGCAGCATTTAGCAGTCACATATGTGATTATACTTACATATAGTAGGATAGGCAGAGAGAAACTATTTTCACAAAACTCCACATGATAAATATAGAACACAATGTGTTGAGTGGCAGAAAGCAATATTCCACCTTGTCACTAGAGCTGGGACCCTAGTGGGATTTATACACACTAACTACTGAATTTACAATAAAAATCATCCATTTGTGCCTCAATGACTATGTGGAATATGTAGTGCTCTATTTCGTTTTAAATTACAGGGATCATGCAGGAGGAAATGAAGATTTGGTTAAATTACAACCCGGCTTAAAAGTATATGGTGGGGATGACAGAATTGGTGCCCTAACAAACAAAGTTCAACATGAAGAACAATTTAATATTGGTGAACTCAGTGTGCAATGTCTTTACACGCCTTGCCATACTTCAGGGCATATTTGTTATTTTATTTCACCCAAAGATGGCAGTGAATCAGCAGTTTTTACTGGTAAGTATTTTTTTTGTAGTAGTTTTATAGTTTTCTACTTTGTGTATACTTAACACTATATTGTCTGTGTAGTGTTAAACCACTCTTTTTTATGCTTTTCACTCAAATTTGTGACACTTAGTCTACCAGAGTGGTAAAATAAAAATAATCAATTTTCCTGAGAGAGAAAAAAATAAACAACGATAGCATCAACAGAGTGTACCACTGTGCCACAATGGGGTTGTATATATTGGTATCATTTTAATTATGACAGAATCATAATTTTTTTATTTGTTATGTTTTTAAATAGTATAATATATAGAATTGAAAATCATAACTTTTACTATTATAAATAAAATGTTTTTTAATTTTTAGGTGACACTTTATTTTTGGGTGGATGCGGTAGATTTTTTGAAGGGACGGCTGAACAAATGCACAAAGCACTTATACAAGTCTTAGGCGCTTTGCCCAATGAGACTAAAGTTTTTTGCGGTCATGAATACAGTCTACAAAACTTAAAATTTGCTGCCCATGTTGAACCAGACAATGAAGAAATTAAAAAGAAGATATCTTGGTCAAAGAGGCAAAGGGAGGAAAATAAGCCTACTGTAAGTTTATAAATATAATCATCAATTTTGGAAATTGAAAATAGTTTCACTCTGTATCTGTGTTATAAGCATTGTAGGCACAGAAGAAAAAATGCTAAGAAATGTGGCTAAAATTTAATATTTTAATAGCCTGAATACTATCAGTTGTATATTTGTGACACTTGTTTAAATCCCAGTATATATTAGAACTTTATTCCAACCTGGCATTCAGTTAGTAGTAGTTTAGAATACCTGAATGGCTAGACAACAATTACTTTGGGTTATTGAGTCTAGTCATTAGCATATCTAGAGATATATTCTGGGAGGAGGTGGAGCTGGACTTTAGCTTAGATCAGATATATTATTGTAGACGTTGTTTCTCTAAGCACCAGACTATTGTGGGCTATCCACTTGTCCTATGTCAACAGTACAATTTAATAATATTTGTTTTTAGGTTCCTTCCACCATTTATGAGGAAAAACTCTACAATCCTTTCATGAGAGTAACAGAATCGTCAGTTATGCAACATGCAAAGAAAAATGATGCTATAGAAACAATGAGAGCTATCCGTCTCGAGAAAGATCATTTTAAAGGTTAAAGAAACATGTCAAATATAATGCACACATTTCTTTTTTTTTTTTTGTTTTTTTGTATTATTATATGAATATACTGGGTTACTGTTAATAATAAATTATATCTAAAATAGGCATTTATTTTTATCATCTTCCTATTTAAAGAAAATGATGAGTTTAAGGTGAATTGACTTTGTCTTGCCAAAGTAGTGTGAATACTCACACACAAGAGATATTTATATGCATTGAATTTTGGTTGGGCCCAACCTATACAACACATTATGATTATGGTCAAAAATTGTTCCACTATGCCACTGGCCACAATGGTCTTATGCCTCATATTAATCATTTTAGTATAACAATTAAAACTTGTAAATAAAAATATACCAAATATATATAAAAATCTCTATTTTATTATAATAATAACTTAATATTAAAGCTGAAGATCACAAAGGAATTAACTGCTAGTGTTCACTGTCTCTGAATGTCATTGTTCTTTCTTAATATATGCTGACATTTCCTCTGCATACTTTTCCTTTGATCTCTCAAACATTGCAACATATATCTATAAAAGAAAGAAATAAATATACATTAATAATACATGGTTTCAGGACTTGTAAGAGTTAAATAAGGATGATTGAATTGATTATATACTTGTCTAGATAGGTATAATATTGATAAATTTAAATGTTTAGTAGTATTTGTAGCCATTCCCCCTGAAAACAGCCCAAGTCCTCTTACAACTAAGTTTACATTTCTTAAAAATGTGTTTTTTTCTTTTTCTTGTAATTGTGGAAGAACTCATAACTTTTAAAATGTTAAAAATAAATAATTGGACAAATTTAAGAATTGGTTTTGTATATTTCCTCTATAACCTAATCACACTTTAAATGAAAGCTATAATCCAGAGTGAGTGCCAAAATTATTATTATTATTATAGCATTCAAAGATTAACCAAAGTAAAAGACATGGTCTGTTTCTCTACTAAAATTATTTTTTATTAAACAATACAAAACAAAAACTGTATTGATTTAATAATATTGATACTTGGTTTGACCCATTGCAATAAAGAGAACAAAGTTTTTGGATTGAACATCACTAGAGTGAAACAAATACACCTAATGTCAATTTAAATTAAATTAAAATAAGCTTCACATTGTATCCCACACACATTGGGTTAGGCAGAGGGAACCTAGTGTCAATACATTTCATTTTCTATCAAATTCTGGCACCAGAATGAAGAAATGAAAATATTCATTTAAATAAATATTTCATATCCTTGAATAGGGGTCGAAGCCACAATCAGTTGTGTTTACAGTCACACACTTGTGCCCTCTACTTCTAAATACTCTAAAGTTATGCCACAACAAATTTTGCAATATTAACATTGACCATTGTATGTTGATATTCAATGGCAATACAACACAAACTTACACATTATTTCTACTTGATAGCAAAAATTAAACAATAATTAAGACACAGACATGTTTTAAGTTACTATTATAATAGATTTTTTATTTATCCATTACATATTGATGATATTTAAAACTTACAACTTTTTATTTACTCTTAATGCACATTATTTTTATATTGTTTTAATTCCGTTCTTATATAAATAACTCTATTAAATAGGTATAATAATAAAGATCTAAACCAAAATAAAAATAAGCTATACAATCTAATTACCCTTTTCTCTTCATTTGTGAGTGCTCTCCACCTAGAAGCCAGTTGTCTCGTAACTTCTTGTTTGGATGGCTCTGAACCCATTTCTGTGGTAGTTTCAGCTACAACTACAGGCCGTTGTTCTTGACAAAATTGGAAAAATGCATTGCAAGGTTTTTTAGGTGCATTAGGATCTCTTTCAGGCTGTAAAAAATGTATTGATAAAACAAAATATTAAACCTTCATCTAAATTAATTCATAATTAATAGAAAGCAATTCTCAAGGACGAAATCGTAATTTATCGTATCTATTTACCTTATCTGCTTTACTTTTTCTCTTAGGTGCGGGCTTTTTACCCCCTGAAGCATTTTGTTTGTCTGTTTGTTTTGCACCAGTTTGAGTTTTGGCCCCCGCACGAGGTGCTCGGGGAGTGATTTCAGGCTTCACCTCTACTTCTACTGTAGCTGTCCTGAAGGGATCACCATGCTTATCTAGCCGTTCCA